>PVJA010053730.1:0-11865 GCA_004027025.1 Myocastor coypus
GGGAAAAAAAAAAAAAAAAAAAAAAAAAAAAAAAAACAGAATAGATGCATCAGATAGGGCAAGCATTAAAGTATAACGAAATAAAAACTAAAATCCAAACAGGAAGATAGTACTAAGGCAGGAATGAGTCCAGACTCACTAGGTATAAATATCAATGTGAATGCTCTCAGTGTCAAAAAAATCAAAGAAAAATAGAAATGTTTGAGAAATACAACAGTATCCTGTATAAAAGAAACATATGTAATATTAAAGCAAGTTCAAACACTAAAACTTAAAGGATAAGAAACATCATTCCAAGTAAAGGAAACTAATAAAAAAGCAGAAATGCAATGCTATTTTAAGATTACTTGGAATACAAGGCAAAACTGATTAAAGCAGAATGAAGAACATTACATATTGTTAAAGTAATGAATCAGTAGAAAGAGATTAGTATAATTACACCAGCAGTAAATTTGTATGCAATTTCATATACAATTTGATATAAAATATTGGATAAACATCAATAATATTTTAGTAATGAACCTCAAAATCCCACTACTACAAATAGATCTAATAAAAATAAAGAAATATAGTTGAACCAAATTCTGGAACAAACCGACTTAACAGATATATACAGAAGTTAAACAACATGCTGTTGAATAATTTGTTGGTCATGGAAGAGACAGTACCTGCAATTAAATATTAATGCTAAAACAGCATAAAGCAATCTATAAATGGGTCAGGGAGATAGTTCAGTGGCACAAGTACCTGCCTGACAAGTGCAAGGTCTGGAGTTCGATCCCCAGTTCTGCAATAAATAAATAAATAAATAAATACATACATACGTACGTACGTACATACATACATACATACATACATAAAATAACCTACATGTCTCAATGAAGGCAGTCCTGGAAGTACAGTGTTTTTTGTTGTGGTTATTATTATTTATAATATGTCTGGTACACAGTCTCAGTAGGAGGCATAAACTTATAGTGATCCTCCTATTTTCAGCCTCCCCAGTGCTGGGATTTCAGAGCTGCACCACCATGCCACGTGTTACTGGCAGGCTCAGCATGCTAGGGTGGTGCCAGTGGGGTATGCGTTGCTGGAATCAAACCTCAGTCCTTTTGCTTGCCTAAGCAGACACTTCATCCAGCAAGCAAGCTTGCCAGTACCCTAGAAGTAAAGATTATAGCTGTGAATAACCACGATAGAAAAACAGAATGAGGCCAAGTAAATAAATTAAATTATTTACGCATTTCAAGTTCCTAGAGGGGATGACCAAATAGCTCAGCATATTTGTTAAATTTTATTAATTTTAATGAGAAACAACAATGAGACATTTTCAAAATAACTTATCATATTCAAGCACCTGAAAACAGGTGTAGAGGCTGGGTAGTTGATCCCTGGGCATGCAGTGCTGGCTCTATCCCTAGGGTGCTCTGAGACATCTGTTGAGCCTGAGAGTGGTGGTACCAACCTGTAATCTCAGACCTTGAGAGGCTATAAACAGGCAGATCGCTATGAGTCAGATCTAGTAGTGAGACCCTGAACATCCTGTAGACACTTCCCTAAAACACAAAATAAATCAAACAATTAATCAAGGTCCTTGAAAACAGTAACACAATCATAGTTAAATCAAGTGAAGAAATTTAAAATATTATAAGAGGGAGAATCAAGTGGAAACCAATGTAATCAGAGTTAATACCCAAAATCTGATCATTTGAAAAAATAAACAAAATAGAAAACCCTTAACCAATTTTAATAAGAACAACTGTCTTAAATCAGTGCAGTTAGGAATAATATTCTAGGAGGCAACAGCAAATACAGACTATTTGAAACTACTTTATAAACTTCTGTATCAATAAGCTGTAGAATTCAGAGGAGATGGAAAGATTCCTAAATACTTAAAAATTTTGAAAACTGAACTGAAAAACTTTAGAATCCTGCATAGACCAATAGCTGACAATTAATTTGAAGCAGTAATTTAAAAAAGGAATACAACTAAGAAAGGCTACATGTCTCACACTCTTTCATGAAATACAAAAAGAAAGAGTACTCCTAAAGTCATTCTAGTAAAATTCCCTACTCCAAAATCATGGAAGGATCAAACCAATAAAGGATCAGTCTTTCTAATGAATATTGGAACAGAATCTTCAAAAGATACTGTCTAACACAATACAACAAATAGTAAGAAAAAGATGATACACCATGATAAACGAAACTTTATCCCAGGCAAGCAGGCATGAATCAACAAATGCAAGTCAATAAATATAACACATCACATAAACAGAAAGAAACACAATATTTTCAATAGATGCAGAAAAATCCTTTGACAAAATCCAGTATCCGAGGACTGGCCAGAGGGCTTAGCAGACTAACATGCCTACTACGGCAGAGCACAGTGACCAGGATTCAGTCCCTGGGCCGGCCCCACCCTCAGGCCATGCTGAGGCAGAGATTGAGACTGAGTATGGTGGCACACATCTATAATCTCAAAGTTTGGGAGGCTGAGTACAGGAGGATCACTCTGAGTCTGATATACTTAGTGAAACCCTATAGATCATTTAGAACTTGTCCTAAATACATAATAAAATCCACCGTCCATCCACGATTAAAAAAAAAAAAAAAAAACAGAATAGGAGCCAGAGAGATTCCTCAGCAATCTAAAGCGCCTGCTTAGGCAAGCTTAGTCATCTGCAGGGACTGCAGTTCAATTCCCAGCACCACATGTTGTGTCATCACCACCCCCAGAGCAGCGTGAGCTGGCCATAATATAAATAAATAAATAAATAAATAAATAAATAAATAAATAAATAAATAAGTAAGTAAAGTTAACAAAAACAAGATAAAATAGATATAAAAGAATCTTATCAAAGATAATAAAAACAATTAAACAAAAAAACTATTGCCAACATCACATACACTTGGGAAAAAATAAACTTTCCCTTTAAAATTGTGAACAAGAAAATAATGGCCACTATAACCAATCCTATCAAACATAGTTTTCTAAACATTAGCAAGATCAATCATGCAAGAGAAAGAAATGAAAAGAGCACATGTATGAAAGGACAAATTCAAAGTATCATTACTTAGACATGGGATGAGGCTCTATCTACAAAACACTAAAACCTCCACAAAAGGGTTTCTAGAAGTAATAATCTATATCAGCAATGTCGCAGCATAGGAAAGAAAAACATAAAAATCAATAGTGCTCTAATTCACTAATAATGAACTCACTAAAAACTGAATTAGGAACATAATATCATTCACAATATCAAGCAAAACCAAATAATTAGGAATTAATCTAAGGAAGTATATTAGTCTACAAGGAAAAATTAAATCACTCTGAAAAAGGAAATGAAAAGAGCATCAAAAGAAGAAAAAAAAATCCATGCCCCCAAATAGACAAGACCAAAATCATCATAATGGCTGCATTTCCAAAACTGATACACAAATTTAACATCTTTTCTCCAGAATAATAGTAGTTGTCCTTAAAAATTTTCACAAAGTAATAGTAAACTTCATAGAAAACTGCAAAATAGCCAGAAAGATAATAGAAATCATAAATAACAAAAGCAATACAAGAGGAATTCAAATCTTAGATTTGATGTTATATTAAAAATAATAGTGATTTAAAAAAATACCATGAGAAAAAAATATTTGAAAAAATAAATGATAAAAATGTGCAGATCAACAGAAAAGACAAAGTAAAAAAAAAATCAGAAAGCAATTTCACCTATCTTAATTTCCACCAAAGTATCAAAAACATAAACTAAAGGTAGATATTGAGTTTAACAAATAGTACTGGAAAAGGTGAATCTCCACAATGATTACCATAGTATCAGTCTGCAATACCACGAACAGTACATAAGTGTTCCCTTTTCTGAACAGCCTCTCCAACACTGATTTTTGGCTGACCTCTTGAGTTAGATATTGTTTCTGGGATAAGAGACAATCTCAGTGTTTGTTTAATTTGCACTTTTTGAATGACAAATTATATTGCACATTTTTTTCATATACCTACTGGCAATTTGCATGCAGAAATTCCTTAGAAAGCACCCATGTTTATAGCAGCACAGTTTTTCATTACAAAATCTTGAAAACCACCCAGATGAAGATGGGCTAAAGAAAAATATGGTATTTTTACACAGTAGAGTATTATTCAGCTATGAACAGGATAAACTGGAGACTTTTGTCGGTAAATGGAGTCTATTAGAGAACACACTTTCATGTGAAAGAAATCATACCTGCATATACAATCATTGTATTGTCTCCTTAATATGAGAACCTGAAAGAGAAAAATGTAGTCTGAAGTGTACAACAGATACTGGGAAAACTTATTCAAAAGGAAAGAGGTACTGAGCGGAGAAGAAAGACAGGAGGGAGAGTGGGGGAAGAGATTTATCTACATATGTATGCGTGATAATTTGGACAACTGTACTGAGCATTTCTGCAAGTCTATGGAAAGAAACTGTTAATGTTTTAACTTGTTTCATCTCTTCTTTTCACTTGTGCTTTTTCTCTTCTTAATTTCTTATACATTTCTTTTTTTTCTTCTTCCAATTTTCACGCATATTTCTGGTAATGTGAATAACTAGTTGGAAGACAATACTATGTATTATAACAAATACAGTAAAATTCATATTACTTTTTCTTTCTTTCTTTTTCAGTACAAGGTATTGAGCTCAGGACCCCAAGTGCTTACTCTAGTGAACTATCTATCCAGCCCAAAATTCTCTCTGTCTGTCTGTCTGTCTGTCTGTCTGTCTGTCTGTCTCTCTCTCTCTCTCGCTCTCTCTCTCTCTCTCTCTCTCTCTCTCTCTCTCTCTCTCTCTCTCTCTTGCAGTACCAGAGATCAAACTCAGGAACTTGTGTGTGCTTGTCAGGTAGGTAGTTACTCCACTGAGCTATCTCACCAGGTTCACATTACCTTATTAAGTGAGATTCTGTATCCCTTCTTATTTTCTATTTTAATTCTAAATTTTATTCTCTTTAAAAAATAAAAAGAAAAATAAAAGACTATTCATATGTGGAAGACAGAATATATATCTTACCATTTAGTAAAATAAATTTAAAAGATCTAAATGTTAAGGAAAAAATAATCTGCTCTAAGTTAGAGTAGGTAAAACTCTTGTATCCAAAGGCAAAGGCAAGGACTTTCTGAACAGAACCAAATAGCACAAGAAGTAGTACTGAAAATCACTAGTAGGTTCATATAAAATTGATAAACTTCTGCAAGACAAAGGAAATAATAAACAGAATAAAGAGAAAGCATACATAATGAAAAACATTTATTTTGATAGTGGTTACTATGTGAGATGAATAATACTGTAGAGAGCTCATAAAATTAGGCTCCCCAATGTTATAGACCAAAGCAAAAATTGAGTGAATGGAATGAATTAATCCTTCTCAGAAGGATAGATTTACAAATGACATTAAATTAGTCAAAATTCAGACATTATTACCAACCATTAGAGACATGCAAATTCAAATAACCCTTAGAAACCATCTTACTCAAGGAAAAAATGCTACCTCCAAGAAATCAAATAATAGAAGGTAGTGAGTCTTCAGGAAAGGAGTCCTTTCATATTGTTAGTGAAAGTATAAACTGATAAAACTATTATGAATAACAATGTGGAGATTCCTTAAAAATGTAAATTCCCTTTGAACCAGTTGTTCCCCTTCTAAAGCATCTTCCCAAATGATTTAAAGATATCAGATCACAGTGACATTTTATACATGCATACCTATGTTTGTGCCAGTATAATTTATAATAGAAAATATTGACTATGACTAATATGTACAACAAAAATTAATGAGAAAAAATGCAGGATTTGTTCTTTATGGAGTACCATTCTGTCGTAAGGAATGGTATACTTGAGACATTGATTTATAAATAAGTGTAAATTTAGACCACAATATTAGGTGTAACAATTCCTATGAGGAAGCTTAAATATCATGTATTTTTCTGTTATATGTGAAATCCAATATAGGAATAAATAGCTAAATAAAAGATAATGAATAGTAGGGAGTTCATTTTCAAATGAGAAGGGGAAAAAAGCTTCACAATAGGAGAGAAAAGTTATGGAAAAATGAAAGAAACGCAAAGCCAGAGTACAATATAATAACATAATGACATATCATTGTAATATTAAAAGAAAACAATGACTAATGTACACCATTGCTTTTATTTCATATGTAAGAAAACTTTTTTTAAAAAAAGGTAATGGAAAATGTATTCTGGTTAGCAATTATGAGTGAATATTGATTATAGAGAACAACTTACAGTCAGGCCCATGGAGGACCCCATGTATGCTTTAATTTTGCTACACAGTCAGTTCAAGTCCAGTCTAAACTATAGAACAAGAACTTGCCTCAAAAAACACAAATAGGAATTATTATTTTGCCTTTTCTAAACAGATTTTTAAAGCAGTCCAAGTAGAGTATATCTGTATCTCTCTCTCTGTCTCTGTCTCTGTCTCTCTGTCTCTCTGTCTCTCTCTCTCTCTCTCTCTCTCTCTCTCTCTCTCTCTCTCTCTCTCTCTCTCTCTCTCTCTTTCTCCCCAGAAACACTTGGGCCCCTGAGCTATCCTCTCACCCACAGTTTCTTCTTATATTAAAGAAAAAACCAATAATATAAAATTTCAAGACAAGTTTTTAAGAGTCTAAATATGTTTAGTACATTGCCTATCATTTTCAAAGCACTTGCTCATCTTAGAGGATATAGGCATGAAAATCTGATAAAACCATACAGGCATAAAATTTTTCTTCCACTGACCTATTAACAATTAGTAGTATTAAAGGCAGCCAAATAGCTCAGTGAATTACAGCTCAGGTGTCAGGATTTTGATCCCCGGGCCTTTTATGCTGGCGCTATCTCCAAGGCACACTAAAATGGCAATTGAGACTGGGCTTAGTGGTGTGCCTGTAATCCAAGCTCTTGGGAGGCTGTAAACCCTAGGAGTCTGTTCTAGTAATGAGACCCTGAACACTCAGTAGACTAGTCAATAAAATAAAAAAAATAGTAGTATATCTACATTAACTATCTTCTCTCTCTGTATATAAATAGATAGACAGACAGACAGAGAGACAGATAGATAGACAGACATGTATATATATACATATATATATATATATATATTCATTTATCTACTTTTCTTTTTTTCCCTTTCTTTTCTCCTTTCCTCCACTTCAGTTTCCCCTTTTTTGTTATTTTTTCTCCCATTTCAAGACATCTATTATAAAATTTGTGTCTCATTTACTCTTTAAGTTTCTTACACTAGGGAGACAATATGATGCTTATATATGTGAGAGAGATTTATTTCACCTATGAGTTTGGACTCAAGATGCAGCCAACTTCCTATAAATGTCTCAGATTTTTTTTTTTTTTTTTTTTTTTTTTTTTTAGGACCGGGGTTCAAACTCACAACCTTGCACTTGCCCAGCAGGCACTTGTGCCTTGGAGCTATCTCCCCAGCCCCCGTCAGATTTATCCTTTACAACTGTAGTACTCTATTGCATAAAAAAGCCACATCTTTTATATCCATTACTCAGTGATCAGCTTTTGAGTTCTTTCCAGGATTTTGCTATGGCAAATGGTACTGCTATAAACATGGGTGCACGTATGTTGTTGTGGTATGATGTTTTTACTTGTTCTAGGAAAATAGCCAGAAGGGGAATAACTAGGTCAAATAGGACCTCAGATGCTAGTTTTTTGAGGAAACTCCAGCCTGATTTCAGAAGTGGTTTTACCAGTCTACATTGTTACCAACAATGGAAATGGCACCATTTTCCCAGCAGCCTCTTCAGGATTTATTTTTAGTCGATTTCTTGATGACTGAAATTCTTATTGGGGAGAGATGGAATCTGAGTGTTTTTTTTTAAATTTCCATTTCTCAAATTGCTAATGATGTTAAACATGTTTTCATTGTTTTTTTGTCATTTGTATTTATTCATTTCAGAATTACATGCTCATCTCAAATGCCCTTTTTGGATCATGTCTTATTTTGGGGATGTAATTTCATTTTTATGTTTTTCAGTTTTATTTATGTATTTATTTATTGCAGTTCCAGAGATAAAACTCAGGTCCTTGTGCTTGCCAGGCAGGTACATATGCCCCTGAGCTATACAGCTGACTCTGGAGAATCTAATTTTTTTCCATTGTTTATATATGCTAAATATAAGTCCTTTCTCTAAAGCATAATTAGATGCAATATTTTCCAACTGTGTAGTTTGTATTTCGGCTCTGTTTCTGATTTCTTTTGATGTATAAAGTGTTTTAGTAAGATGAGATCTGAGTTATCCATTCTTTGAAATATTTTCTGTACAGTTTGTGTTTTGTTAATGAACTCTCTGCCTGTCCCCATGTCTTCAAAATTTCTAGCTACTCTTTCTTTCAGCCTACTTAGTATTTCGGTGTTATTATTTACATCCCCAGTTTAATGAGTGGTGACAGACATAGATATAGTTTTATTTTTGCTATGTAAACAGCCAGACAGCCAGATAAACAACAATTAGTAATGAGGCTATCTGTTTTTCAGTGCAAATATCTGGGCCCTACTGATCCTTAGGTCTGTTTTTTGTTTGTTTGGTTTTTCCACTACCATGTTGATTGCATCACAGTAACTTGGGCATATAATTTTAAATCAGCAGTGTACTGCTTCCTTCGTTGCCTTTTTCTCCAGGATTATCTTCACACTTCTATGTCTCTTTATTTGACTTGAATTATAAAAATGTTTTCCTTAGTTCCTTAAAATATACTGATGGTATTTTAATAGGAATTGTGTTAAATGTGCATAACAATTTTGTAAGTATGGCCATATTCTCAATGTTGCTTTTACTATCCATGAGCAAGGGATATATTCCTACTTTCTGGTATCCCTTTACATTTCTATATATATAATGAGCTTTGTTATATTTATTTGTAAATATTTCATTCTTAAGAGGCTACTGTGAAGTAAGTACTCTCATTAATTTTTCTATTCATGAATTAGTTCTTTGTATACAAGAATACTATTGATGCCTGTTTATTAAAGTTGTATCCAGCAATGCAACTGAATTTGCCTATTAAATCTAGGAGATTTTTGCTGAAGTTTGGGAGTCATTCATATAGAATATCATGTCATCCGTGAAAAATTATATTTTTGCTTTTTTCTGTCCTTATTCTATTTATTTATCTTTTCTAATTTCTGGCTAATGTTTCCAGAATTATGCAGAATTGGAGTTGTAACAATGAACATGCTTGTCTTGTTATTGATTATAGGGTGAAAGATTTCATTTTTTTCTGTTAGTATGATGTCGGCTGTTGGATTGTCATAGATAGCTTTTATCAGATTGAGGAAAGGCCATCTATTCTGATTTTCTATAAGGTTCTTATCACAAATATTTATTGGACTTTATTGGGAGATTTTTCTTAATCTATTGAGTTGATCCTGTAATTTTTGTACTTGGCTCTGTTGGTATGGTACATTATATTTATCGATATGCATGTGTTGAGTCATTCCTACATTTCTGGGTCAAATCTCACCTGGTTGTAGTATGTAATTTTCTTAATGATTTGTTGAATTCTGTTTGCTAGTACCTTATTGAGGAATTTTGTGCCTGTTCATTAAAGAGTGTCATGATTTGTGGGTTTTGCACGACGAACAGTACAGGACACATTTTATAATATTATTTTATAAAAACTGTCCCAAGAATTATACAAGAAGTGAAGGAAAGCCCAAAAGTCAGTGGTGGAAAATAGTCTACACCAGGATGGTGAAATATCTGTGCTAGCAGGCTGAGGGATCTGAACTGCATCCAGGAAGCAATTCTCAAGGTAAGAATCAGAACCCTACAAATGTAGCACACCTATCCTCCAAAATAGTGAGGTACTAACTCCTCCAGCAATGAGGAACACTGAGTTCTCATAAGGAAAGCCAATGAAACAAGCTTGTTCATGAGGCTTAGCAGTACACTATCTTCCTCTCCAGATCCAGGAAGCGATGTTCACGGTGAGGATCGAAGCTCCTCCAAAGTTTATCAGGAAATCCAGCATGACAAGGTCCTCTACAATAGTCAAAAAACTGACAGCTTTCCAGAACTCCAACAACTTCTGCAAACAGCATCCCTGACAGCATTTGACATTTTGTCCTGTTTTGCCTTTTGTGCTATTGGCAAAAGCCCTCAGCTGAGCCTCCCACACCCTGCACGATGTTAGTTTATTTCATTTCGGTGTGATAAATTGACCACATGCTGGAAATACAATACAGAGAGACTGGACTGTAGTGCTACTTTTTGGTTGGACCCTTTTCTCGTTGTGATATCAGAGTAATACTTACATAAAAGAATAGGCAAGGGATTATTCTTTCTCTTTCAATTTGATTAAAGAGTTTTAAAAGTACTGATGTTAAATCTTCACTAAATTTCTTGTAGAATTCAGCAGTAAATCCATTAAAACTGGGATTTTTCTTTGTTGGTTTTACATGTTCAATCTCATTATCTGATGTGGTTTATAGAGGAAATTTATATGTTCTTGATTCATCTCTGGTAATTTACATGTATCTAAGAATCTGTCTATTTCTTCTTCTGTGCCTTCTATAGAAGGTTTTTTCCCATTCTTTGATTTTCTGCCTACAAATTTAATTTTTCTTTAAATGTATTTATTGTATACAACATATATTTAGATCTTGTTTATTGATTCATTGTGCGAATTTTTTTTCTTTTGATTGATGAAGTGACTCCATTTCCATCGATGGTTTATAATGGACATATACTGGCATATCTTTGTCCTGATATTTTCCTGCTATGAGTCCCAGGTTTTCCCCTCCATTTATTTGCTTGCTGTGACTAGCAGTTTTTTCTGCTGTTGTTCTTGGAGTTGTGGTCACATTTATTTCTGTTCAGAATATGTTTCGTTACTCTTTGTAAGGTTGTTTTTGTGTTCACGATACTCTTCATTTATTCTTTGTCATGAAACTAACTTATTTCTCCATTAACACTGAAAGATATTTTTTCAGGATACATAAACCTGGGTAGGAAGTTACTTTCTTCCACGTCTTAAGGTACTTCATTGAGTTCTGCTTACTTCAGGGTTTGTGTGCAGAAGTTGTCCATTATTCTGATAGATATTCCTTTAAGGGTGATTGTTACCAGCTGAGGTTGCCTGAAACGGGTTACTTAGATTTCAGACCTACTAAGGTAATTTCTTTGTAAATTAAAAATAGGCCATTCGAAGCTACTCAATAGTTTAACATTATAACCTTAAGCCCACATGTCTGGGAAATTCCTCCTGAGGTTGATGAGTTCTTTGTATAATTGCCCATAACAAAAAGGACATGATGTTTGTATAGATTAAAAGCTGATAATCTCAGAATGTGTTAAATTGTACTAACCCCATGTGCCTAAAACAATCTGCTCCTTGACACATGAAGTAGCCAGAAAGACCTCATTGCCCCTTTCCTGTAACTCAGAGTCTGGAATGTTAAGGCACCCAGCTGTGAGCTCCCTTCCCCCACACCATTTCTGATATTTCAGCTGTGCTTCAACCTGGACTATCTGTACCTGGCTGATTATGCATATAACTTTGTTTCAGCTTGCTTCAAGCACTCTATACTCTGCACCCAAAACAAGTGATGACTCTCCTGCTCCATTTCTGCCTGCCCAGAGCACCACGGCCCAACTAAGGATATTTTAGAAGTCAACTTCTTTCCTCCCCAAAACCTGTGTTTTTTTTTTTTTTGGCTTTAAAACTGTGCTTCTCTTTAACTCTTGGTGCACTCTTATCTGATTCCCAGGAGAGTGTTGCTGCTGAGCTCAGCTAAATAAAGCACTCTAAATTCTTCTTTGGTTTTGATGTCTATTGTTTCGGGGTGTGCCACAGTGATGAGTTTTTTTTTTTTT
>PVJA010053731.1:0-11862 GCA_004027025.1 Myocastor coypus
TGACACTATATTTTATTTCATGGCTTAATATAACATAGTTATATTATATTAAGTCTTGGACTTAGTATAAGTCTTAGTGGATTAAAGTACCTGCAAGCAGGTACGGGGACTGGGGATTCGATCCCAGGCCTGCAGCCCTGGCCCCACCCCCCAGGCACTCTGAGATGGCAGTTGAGACTGAACATGGTGATACGCGCCTATAATCCTAGCTCTTGAGAGGCTGCAAACAGGTGGATCACTATGAGTCTGATCTAGTAGTAAGACCATAAACACCCTGTAGACCCAACATATGGTTTCTTAAAAACCGTGTAGGAGTCATTCTTACTGTGTGTTAAAGTCACCTCATGGTCATGATGCAAAGACAGCACTGATGAATTGGCCTGAGGACCTTCAGGAAGTCACACCCTGTCTGGGACGGATACAAGCTAGGACTCGCTCTTCAGCATTCACAATTATCCTACCATAAGTGAAAAATGGACATTCTTGGAAGTTTCTTATATGCTTGTCTTCTAATATAGGTAGAAAGTGTATAAAACTTTTCCTTGATTCTTCTCCAAATCTCCTTCATATAATTCATCCGGCATATAAAATTAATTAATTATCCTATAGTTCTGACATAGGTGAAATTATTGAATTTACAAGTTTTACATCTTAAAGTCCTGTTAATATCTTCTAACATTCCATCAATACTTTAAATACTGATGATAGTATGTTTGAATGGATTTTGTGTCCATGATTGTTTTCAATGAGGAAGAACATTTTTGAGATAATCTTTCTCTTCCCAATTATATCTATGATTGTATTAGCAATTTTAACAAATTGTTCTGTAAGTAAAGGGAAATATTCCTAGAATCTAACCTAGGAGAATCTTGGGGTATTCCAGGAACTCTCACAAGTTTATAAATTGGGATAATAATTTACAGATAATGAGTGTGTGTGTACGTGTGTGCGTGTGCACATGTGTCCATGTGCCTGTGTGTGTGTGTGCATATGTCCATGTGCCTGCGTGTGTGCATGTGTCCATGTGCCTGTGTGTGTGTGCATGTGTCCATGTGCCTGTGTGTGTGTGTGTGTGTGTGTGTGTGTGTGTGTGTATTGAAGAATCCCTCTAGGAGGAGAGCTATAAAAAAAAATTAAGACAGTTTCAAATAACTCATGGAGGTAATTTTAATTGTTTTTTAAAAATCCTACCTGTAGATGAGTTCAGTCTTATTTAAGTCTGCATCCAGAAGATAAGCTGCCACGGGGCTTGTTAGAAACAGCAAAGGAGGACTAGAGAGATAGCTCAGGGGCATAAGCGCCTGCCTGGCAAGCGCAAGGTCTTGAGTTTGATCCCCGGCACTGCAGAAAAACAGAAAGAAAAGAAGAAAGAGCGAGCCAGCAAAGACAAGGGGCCAGGGCCTGCGGCCATGGGAGGCCTTCCCATGAACAAGTTTCCACAGCCCGTTAAGCTATGCACCTGCTTCTTCTGCCCAATTTGTAAAATTCTGCTGCAGAGATCCGCAGTTACACATTTTCAAAACCTTCCTCGGGACCCAGTGAATTCAAATTTGTCTTGAAGAGGCCACTTCCGTCGCTCTGTCTCACACCGCAGTGGTGTGAAGGACACGGGAGGTCTGGCCTTGTCACGTCACTTTCACCACAGCTCCTTTAACCCAAGCCCAGCAAGTCTGCATGCTCGGAGCGATGCCGGCTGCACCCGCAATGGGATCCTGGTGGATCTCCACCTGCGAGGAGGTGGTCAGGCTGCACGCAGGCTGGCTCTGTTTCTCATGCAAACTACATCGTTCTGGAGAGGTATTTTCCCCAGTCAAAGACATCGTATTTCAGTGATGCTTGCACACCCACGTGTACAGCAGTACGATACATAAGAACTACATCTTGGAAGCAGCCCATATTCAACAGGTGACTGGCCACAGAACGTGGATATTTATGCACAGCAGAGCAGCGTTCTGTTGCAGAGGATGAGCGTGAGCGGTTTGTAGGAAAACAGGTGCACCTTGGCATGGTGCTGTTAAGGGAAATAATTTAAGACATGGGAGCCTAACTATTGCATGTTTCGCTTAAATGAGCATAAGCAAAAGACAAACTAAAAGATGGATAATAGGAAACAGAGGGACAGATTATTTGCAAAAGGGAAGGGAACCGGGCCGACGAGATGGTTCAGCAGTCTACAGCACCTGCTTAGGAAAGCTTAGGCAACCGCGCGGTTTGATTCTGGGCACCTCGTGCTGCGCCAGCCCCACCCGCAGGGAAGGCTGAGCCTACCATAATATAAAAAATTAAACAAATAAATAAGTAATTAAATAAATAAATAAATAAAAATAAAGGGGAAAGGAACCATGAGATGAAGTGGGGAAATAAGACGTGTGGTGCACAGGTATGACACACGGGCAGTGGTGGCAGGCATTAATTGCAAATACATACTGATAACGCTTAGATGAGGTGGGGCCAAGGTCTTTTCTTTCGGGTTGGGAGGGGAAGGGGTTGAGACACGGTAGCTCCAGTGAAGTGCCTTGGCCCGCCAAAACAAACGCGAGCAACAGAAACAGTAACTGGCCAGGCCTCTAGCGCCAACAGAGCCCCCTCCCCTCCACCACTGGCTGTGCAGGTAAAGACGCCTGGCCACGGCCGGCCCGCAGGTCCTGGGAAGCTGTTGCCGGGACTTCCCAGTCCTGGAGGTGGGGCCTCAGCCTTGCTCTGGCACACACAACAAGTGACCCCGGCCGCCCGCCCACGCGGTGTGCACATCAACTGCCCTGAGGCTCCACTAGGCCTCCAGCTGTACTACAGCCTAGGAATACGGTGTGCGAGCGTGGGCAGCTTTGCATCATGAGGAAAAAAGAATCGAAGGCAGTAGACTTTGTAACTAGGCTTCTTTTTTTTTAATGAAAAGAAATAGCAACGAGACAATTTCACAACAGGTTAGTAGGACAATTCCAACAATTAATACATTGCATATTGCTGTCTTCATAGTATTTTTCAGAATACCAGATGTAGACTTGATATCTTGTATGAATACTATTAGTACAAATATTTCTTCTCACTGAACTAAGAGAAAGTAGCTGTATATATAGTCCAATAGTCCAAAATAGTAGTGGGTTATCAGCACAGCTGACAATGTCAGAAGCTGTTAACTTGAGCCTTTTACAGTATATTAATATGGCTTTACTTTTTATACTTTATGCTTAGAATTTTCTGCTGGAGGCCTAAATGACCTTGTCAGATGCAAAAGTTACATTTTTTGTTAAATAGGTTTGTTTTACCTTGGTCTTAACTATAACTAGGCTTCAAACAAAATTGTTTTCAGAAGAAAAACGAGCTTGGCAATATTCGCTTTCTCAAAGCCACTTTGGGATGACATCCGCCTCTGTGCTTCAAGGACACAATAAGGTCGTGAAGACTATTGTTATTGTGTCCGTTTGCCCAGCTCTCAAAGTGCTGGGGCAGGGTAATAATGGGAGATTGGCAAATGCCTGTGGAGGTACCAAAATATTCTGGGTACCTTTCATACTCTGACAATTACAAAAACGTCATGCTTTTTCTATAGTAAAAGATTTCACAAGAGAAAAGTCTCTCTAAAATTTCACTTTAAGTTCAGATTTATTCCCCCAACGTGACTCGTTCTTTCAGCCCATCCTGAACCACATTCTTTTTATGCTCCTCTCTTCGACCCTGAGTGGGGAAACTGATCAAACACATTCTGCACATTCCGCGCAGCCCACAGATGCGGGCTCGCAGCTGCAGCACTAACCGCACAAGGGCACGCAGGCTCAGCTGCCAGGAGCAGAGCAGCTTTCAGGAGCTCCCTGGACCCGCCCGCTTCCGACCCGCGCCTGACTCTTGAAGTTCCACGCCTAAGATTATGGGCCCAGCTTTCTGCCTAGTGAGTGAGTTGCCATCAGATGAAAAAGCTCCTCTTTAATGCTGCCGGAAGGAATCTCCCCTCTTTGAGTCCGCTCTACCTCCCAATTTCCCCATCATAGCCAATGCTATGTACATTCCAACAGTTGCCTGAATACCCTGTCAAGATTTTCACTGTGAAGAAGAGCCAGAGCACAGTTGTGCTTTTATTCATTTATTTATTTATTTATTTATTTATTTATTTATTTATTTATTTTTATTTTTATTTTTTTTTAACTGCCTTCTGCAGTCTGCATGCGAGGAGTTTGGCGGATGAAAATTCCGAAATGCTGCCAAGGAGGCAAATGTTTGCGCTTGGAGAAAGCCTTCGCACGAATGCAGCTGACGCCGAGGAAGGGAAACCACAAAAACAGCAGGGCAGTAACAGTAAGTCTGGATTTGCACACACCAAAAGGAAAGGAAATTCGGAGCTGACTTCTATATCCCGTCTTATAATTCATCACCACAGGATGAAAGCTAAGATGCAGATGTCACTTCCTGTGCTAGCCTGGGAAAAGCATACTGATCTCCAGTGCAGGTTCACGCAAAAATTAAAATGGATTTTCTTCTTCTGCACTTGAGTCATTATCTTCTGTTTTGGGGTCTCAAACATATACTGCACCAATTAGTCTTCCCATTTCGTAGCTGGGAAAAATGAGATTCAGGCCAACAAGACAATGCCTGTAGGCACGTGGAAAATGTGAGTCACAAGTTGAGTGGAAGCTGCTTTGCACAAACTATAGCCAAAGACATTTCTTTTGGTGGCATGGCTTTTTCAGAAAGTAATTAGCTTTTATTTAAAAGTATTCCTGGGCCAGGGAGATAACTCAGCCATCTAAGTGTCAGGTTCAGTCCCTGGTACTGCATGCTGCACCAGCTATGAAAGCCCCGGTGTGCCATGCTACCCCCAAACCAGGCGTTGTAGTACACACCTGTAATCCCAGTGCTGGGGAGGTGAGACCAAAGGATCAGTAAGAGTCTAAGTCATGTAATGAGACTCTGAACCAAATAAATAAAGAATAAAAAAAAAAAATCCCATCAGTCAAATACATTTACTACTATGCTGAATGCTCCAAACCTACTCTGAAAAGTGTGTATTCTGGAAAATAGTGAAAGGGACCCCAGGATGACTGCTATACCAAAGCCAGAAAGTAATTAGCTAAGACTGAAATAGTGTCACTCAAGGGGGAGCTTCATCCGGAAGCCCTGACCACCCAGTCGTGGCTGGCTAGTGTTGCATCTCCTTTTCATCCTGAGCTGAGAAGGCCTGGGTGAGCCAACCTGCACTTTTTCCATCTGCGCCTGGCTTTCCTGGACCACCTGCTGAATACGCTGGGGTTTTCCGCCCTGTTCCTTGCCACACAGAAGAGCAGAGGACTTTTGCTTCACTCCACACAAGTATCATGCTTGACCTATCCCTGGGAGCTTGCTATAGGCTTAGAACAGCGGTTCTCAACCTGTGGGTTGCAACCCCGGCAACCAGAACACAGGGATCACCTGAAGCCATCAGAAAATACATATTTAAACCCGTGCTATGCCATGGCGAAATATTATTTATTGGAATTAGTAATTTGAAGTAGCCACCAAAATTATTTTTTGGATTGGGGTCACCGCAACATGAGGAACTGTATTGCAGGGTCATGGCATTAGAAAGGTTGAGAACCGCTGGCTTAGAAGATTAATGGCAGTGGTAGGCTTTGAAGCAGAAAATAACAGGCAATGCACTCCTCTCCCATTTTGCTGGTGCTTGGCCTCTAACACAGTCTCTTCCTGGCCCAACATAGGGATTCTCATTCTTTCCCAGTGACCTCAAAAGAAGCACTAAGTTGTCCACTCAGGTTCTTAAAATAATGGCTAGGAGTAAAACAAGGCTAGGTTAAGTATTTGACCTGGGCAAAAAAAAAAAAAAAATATGAGCTTACCAAGCAAAGAAATACATACATACTGGTGACTTTGACAAAGCTAAGTCTGGGTTAAGTTCTATTAAGAATAAAATATAAGATGTGCAAAACATAGAAAAATCGGACCAGGACCCAGCACCCAGGCCCAGTGTGTGCATGAGGCCACCCAGGGCCCATCAGAAACTCATTCAAATCAACACCCAGGCCTGGCGTGTGAGTGAGACCACCTAGGGGCCTACTGGAAAATCATTTGACCCAGCAGCTAGGCCTGGCATGTAAGTGGAAGTTCATCCATCACACAGGCCTGGTGTGGAACCCTGTGGCAGAATTCCCCTGAAGAGAGACTAGAGGCAAAACCCAGCCAGCTGATCTGGGAGCAGAACATCAGGCCAGCATGGCACAGTGGGTTCACCTCCAAGGGCTGCAGCAGGAAGAAGTGGAGCTCACCAGTCAGACCCGACCTACACCCACCTGGAAGAAGGACTCTTTATCAAAGCTCTACACCAAAGATGAGAAGACAGTGCTATATAAACTGACAAAGAAAAGGAACAAAATGCATCTCAGGCCCCAAGCCCACCCAGAACAAAAACAGGAGACAATAGCATAGAAGAAATTAGAAATAACATACTTGATATCTCTGAAGTAATAGTGTCTGAAGTAAAGTAACAACTGCAGAAATGTATAGAGGAAATCAGATGAGAAATAATTTCTGAAGTAAAAAAAGAAATGACAGCTATAATGAAAAAAGTGCTAAGTGCTTCTAAAGAAGACACTGATAAATAAAATATAGGGAAACAAAAAATCATAGAATCCTTGAGTAAGCAATATAGGAAAGAAATACAGTGCGTGAAACAGATGCAAAGTGCTATACAGGAAATTAAAACTTCAATCACAAGCTGCCAAAACCATTTAAATGAAAGTAAAAATAGACTTTCAGACCTTGAAGACAACATTGCAGTTGGTGAAAAGGTAAGAAAAAATCTCTTAAAACAACTAGGGTGCAGGAAAAAAAATTCAACATGTGCAAGATGATGCAAAGATGAACCATGTGAGACTAATATGCATCAGTGAGAAAGGAGGAGTCAATACAAATAATATAAAAAATATGGACAGAAGTAATAATAGAAAACTTCTCAAATAAGGAAAATAATTTTTCATTCAGCTTACAAAAGCATATAGAACTCCAAATAACATCAACCCAATTAAAACCACACCCAGACATATAATAATCAAGATCCCAAAAATTCAGCACAGGCATAGTATACTAAAAGCCGCTAGAGAAAAGAAACAGACCACATTTAAAGGAAAACCCATCAGAATAATAACAAATTTCTTCTTATAAACCATCAAGTCAAAAAGAGCAGGGAGCAAAGTACTACGAGTCTTACAAGAAAACAAATTACAACCCAGACTGATATACCATGCAAAACTCTGTTTCAAGTATAATGGAGAAGTGAAATACTACCATGACAAAGGACAACTAAAATATTTCATGATGACAAAGCCAACCCTTCTACTAAAAGGCATTCTAGAGAGGAATCAAAATGACCACAGCTCCATGAAGGAGAATGGACACACAATTGAACAAAGGAGAAAAAGAGGTGTAGAATAGTCTTTCAACGATTCTTTTGCTTGTAGCAACAACGGATGCATCAGCATATTCTACAAATAGACTTCTCTTGTACCCTATCAGTCATGATTCTGTCTGGGTCTACAGAGTAGATATCAAGGAAATAGCAGTAGCTCAGTCCCACAAGTGACATCTGGCCACCAGTAAGCATCATGGACACTGTCCATGTACACAACATACCAGAACTTTGTGCAATATCTTATCCCTAAACTATTAGAAGTTTTGGTTACATATTTGCCTCTGCAGTCATTATGTTATGTTTTACTCTTAGTACTTCTTTACTCTCATGAAAACTTTTTCTTAGTTGATATTTTTGTATATATTAACCTATTTAAATACTATGTGAGTACTGAATCCATAACAGATTTGTACGTATGAGGCACAACATTCTGGCCTCTTAGTTGGACTCATGATTTAATTTTCATTTTGAAATATTGTTTTGAAATATTTAACTTAATTAATATTTAAGAAATTTTCTGAATGTTTAATTTTAATTTTGGTTTTACAATTTATGCTGTATCTTGAATTTATAATCTATTTATAAGACATGGTATGATATTTTCTTCTAGTATTAGAAACTCTAAAAAGTATATTTCCATCTTCCATTGACTTTATATTTCTTCTTCCTTGTATTTTACACACACACACAGAGAGACAAGCGCATATATATATATGAAAAGTATGCATAACCTGACATAAGATTGATACTGTTTTGTAGAACTCTTCAATGACCTTTTAAATGGGTTCATCTAGTATAATTATATTTTACATTGTTCTGCATAGCTACCATTTTGAGAGCCCTTTATTCTTTATCCAGGACCATACAGCAACTTCTCCTGCTTTCTGGATTATGGTCTTTGTTATTTTCTATATGTTACATCTAGATTAGAATATTTTGAGTTCATATAACTAGAAAATATTTTACTTTTGGTCTTCAAAGGTATGTTTGCTAAGTATAAAATTCAATGACGACAGTTTTTTTTCCTTTCAGTCCTTTAAATTAATTAGTCCAGTTTCTTACCCACTTACTCTTTTTTTTCTAATTTAGAATAAGATGCTATTTAACTTTGCTCCTCCATAACTGATATTTTTATGTATATGCATTAATGACATTTTTACAATAAGTTTTCAACAATTACACTTTTGTATATCTTGGTATGATTTCATTCATATTTCTTGTGCAAAGGTTTATTTTTCTTGGAAATGTGATGCTATAATTTCAGCTAAATTTAGAAATGTCTAAACTTTAAGCATTTATTGCCTACTCCTTTCTACTTTGAGAATTCTAATTGTATGAATATGAGTTTCTTGATTTTGGCATAGAATGAACTGTTACATGACTGGTCTGTAAATTCTTTCTTCTTCACTTTTATTTTAGATAATTTTTATTGTTATATTCATTTAAATTTGTAGTTTATTTACAATGTACAATCTATTATTAATCTCCTGCTATGTATTCATTTCAGAAATATTCCTCTAAAATTCACTTTGTCTATATCTTATATCTTTCCATTTCAATATTTGTCTACAATTTATAATATGCTGTATAATTATTTTCAGTAAAGTTAATGAAAAAAATCAAATCATGCATGAAGTATATTCCTGGCCATGTTTTAAATCTATCCTTCTCATGGAAGAAAGTGTAATAGGCTGAATATTTCACACACACACACACACACACACACACACACACACGTACACACACACGCACGCACGCACGCACGCACGCACACACACTGCCGCTAAGTCCCAGTGCGATGGCATTTTGAGTTGGAAGATGAGTGCTTCAGGGTAATTAGGCTTCAGTGAAGACATGATCTTCTAAGTTTCATAGGTCCTCAGGTCTGTTTTATTTTTGCCAGTACCATGTTTATTTTACCACAGTATTTTTGTAGCGTAATTTCACTTTTTTTTTTTTTTTTTTTTTTTTTTTTTTTTTTTTTTTTTTTTTTTTTTTTTTTTTTTTTTTTTTTTTTTTTTTTTTTTTTGTCTTTTTGAGACGGGGTCTCGCTATGCAGTTGAGGCTGGCCTTGAGCTCACTTTTGTAGCCCAGGCTAGTCTCGAACTTGAACCGATCCTCCTGCCTCAGTCTCCCGAGTGCTGGGATTACAGGCATGAGCCACCATGCCTGGCTTGTAGCGTAATTTCAAATCAAGGATTTTGATGTTTCTTGCTTTGCTTTAGATACCTAGATTACTTTTAAGAATGTTTTCCCCAGCCTTGTGAGGTATACTCATGGTATTTTGATGGGGATGACATTAAGTCTGCATAACAGTTTTAAGATTATGGCCACTTTCACAATGTTGGTTCTTTCTTTCTATGAAAAGGAGCTATCTTTCCATTTCCTGAAATACTCTTGGATGTCTTGTCAGAGTACTGTGATTTTCAATGTATATAGATCTTTTACGTCCTTTGTTACATTAATTCCTAAGTATTTATTTTTTGTTTGTTTGTTATTATGAATATGTGTTCTCACTAATTTCTTTTTCAGAAAACTTGATGTTGGTATACAGGAACACTATTGATTTTTGAGTGTTGACTATGTATCCTGCTGTGCTACTGAATCTGGTTATTAAATCTACATGTGTCTTGGAGTTTTTGGGACCTTCTATGTAGAGGATCATGTTATCTACAAATAATGATAATTTCACTTCTTATTTTTCTCTTGTCTAATTGCTCTTTTTTCCAGCACTACATTGAATAGGAGTGTTGACAGTGGGAATCCTTGCCTGGTTCCTGCTTTTAGAGTGAGAGCTTTTAGTTTTCACCCATTTAGTATGACATTGGCTGTTGGTTTGTCATAAATGTTTTACATCAGATTGAGATAAAGATCATATATTCTGATTTTCTGTAAGGTTCTTATCGTGAATGAGTACTGGGATTTATCAAAAGCTTTTTCCTGCATCTATTGGGATGATCATGTGGTTTTTGTCTTTGGCTGTGTTGCTATGGTACATTACATTTATTGATTTGCACATATTGAGCCATGACTACATCCCAACAAATCATCTTCATGATTTTCTTCATTCTGTTTGCTAGTATTTTACTGAGGACTTGTGCATGTATGTTCGTTAAGGAGATTGGTAATGCATAAGTACCTCAGAACTGTCAAGTAAAGATGTTCAAAGTAAATGTTAATGATCTGTATTTCCACGGGATCTGTAGTGATTTCCCCTTTCAATTCCTTATTAGTTTTTTCTTTCCTTTCTTTGATAAGGGTGTGCAAGAGCTTATTATCAGTTTTGCTTAGTCTTTCACAGAACCAACTCTTGGCTTCGTTGACCCTTTGTATTGTTTTCTTGGTCTCATGTGCTATTTTCTGCTTTAATCGTTTTAATTTCCTGCATTCTTTTGGCTTGGGGCTTGACTTGATTTTTTAATAGAATCTTGAGAAATAACATTGTGTTGCTTATTTGTGTACCTTCTGTTGTGAATATTCACAGCTATAAATTTCCCTCTGAGGCCTACTTTCAAGTATCCCATAGGTTCCAGTAAAATGTATCTGCATTTTGTGTGATTGCAAATATTGTTTAATTTCTTCGATGTCATCTGTAAGCTATAGATTGTTTCAGAGAGTGCTGTTTAATTTCCATGTGTTTATTAAGTTTTTGTGGTTTCTTTTGTCAATAATTTCCAATTTCACTGCACTATGGTCACATAATATGAATGGGATAATTTCATCTCCTTTGCACTTACTTAAGCCTGTTCTGTTGTCTAGTAGATTATCTATTTTGGAGAATGTCCTATGTGCAGCTGAGAGGAATGTGCATTCTGCTGTTGTGTGGAACACTGTGTAAACAGCTCTAAGCCCATTTCTTCACAAATTAAGTTCAGCTCTGTTTTTCTTTGCCAAATTTTGGTCTTGTTGATCTATGTTTTTGTGACAATGGGATGTTAAGCTCCCCCATTCCAATTGTGTCATTGCTTCTTTGATTTTTCATGTCCTATAACATTTCTCATATATAGTTTGGTCCTCCCATATTTTGTGTATATATGTTTATGATTATTGCCTCTTCTTCTTGAAGATTTCCCTTAACAAGTATGCAGTGTCCTTTTTTATTTCTCTTAATCATTCTTGGTTTGAAGTTCACATTGTCTGAAAACAGAATAGCTACCCCTGATTTTTTTTCTGGGTTCCTGTCACATGAAGTATTGTCTTCCATCTTTTGATATTTAGTCTATAAATTCCCTTTTGAGTTAAATACATTTCTTGTATACAGCTTGTTGTTGGATTTTGTTTCTTTCTTTCTTTCTTTCTTTCTTTTTTTTTTTTTTTTTTTTTTTTTTTTTTTTTTTTTTTTTTTTTTTTTTTTTTTTTTTTTTTTTTTTTTTTTTTTTTTTTTTTTTTTTTTTTTTTTTTTTTTTTTTTTTTTTTTTTTTTTTTTTTTTTTTTTTTTTTTTTTTTTTTTTTTTTTTTTTTTTTTTTTT
>PVJA010053732.1:0-11865 GCA_004027025.1 Myocastor coypus
AAATAAATAAACAAACAAAAGTTCTGAAACAAGAAAAAAATAAAGAAAGAAAGAATTCATGCTGGGCATGGTGGCGCACACCTGTAATCCCAGCACTTGGGAGGCTGAGGCAGGAGGATCGATGTGAGTTTGAGACCAGCCTGGGCTACAAAAGTAAGCTCAAGGCCAGTCTGAACTGCATAGTGAGACCCTGTCTCAAAAAAACCAAAAAAAAAAGAAGAAGAATTCATAATACCTAACTTTTCATCCTTTGTATGTCTGGCATTCTGGGTAGATGATCCTTTCTCCTTCCCTAATATTAAAGACACTATTATCTGGCAAGGAGTTGGCCAGTTTTAATGGCACTGTCAAAGAACTTGATTTTAGAGTAAATGATTTTTTCAATTTTGTTGCTTTTTCATCTTTATTATTCTCTCCTACTGCTTAATTTGGGTTTGAATTTCTCTTTTTTCCAGCTTGTTTCTTTGAAACAGGGTCTTGATTTGTAATTCAGGCTGGCCTTAAGCTCACTATGTAGCCCGGGCTGGCCTCGAACTCATGACAAGCCCCCATCTCAGCCTCCTGAGTACTGGGGTTCGAAGCATGCACGGCTCCAGCTTCCAGTTTCTCAGTAGAATCCTGGATCATTGGCTTGAGACCCTTCTTTTCTAATACAAGCTTCTAATGTTATACATTTCCCGCTAGGCCTTGTTTTAGCTACCTCCTATAAATCTGTATATTTTCATTTTTGTTCAGAATATTCTCTAATTTCCATTTTACTTTGTTAGCCTATGAGTTATTTGAAAATGTGGCTTTTAGCTTCTAAATATTTGAGGATTTTCTAAGTATGTGTTACTGGTTTTTAACTGGATTCTATTTTCATTCTAGGACATACTTCACATAGTTTCTGCTCGTTTACATTTGTTGCCATTTGCTTCAGTGCCCAGAAAGCTGTCTATCCTGGTTAATGTTTCCTGAGTACTTAAGAAGATTATACATTCTGCTATGGTTAGGCAGAGGGCGCACAAATCACTGGGGGCCGGGGATACACCTCAGCAGCACAGCACTTGCCTGGCTGTTGGGAGCCGCAGAAGCAGGAAATTGGCCAACTGTGTGTGAGCAGGGCCGGACCTCAGTACCTAAAGCAGACAGACCACCTCAGTTCTGAGATAAGCATTCTGACTGTTGAATTCTGCACTGGGCAACCTGTGTCACTTGTTACTGACATTGCAGAGCTATGCCCGATTGTCTACATCTGGCAAGTGCAAGGTCCTGAGCTCAGTTTCTGGTACAGATAAAGGTATGGCTAAAGCCTTGAAGTCTCCCTTACACTTACGAATCGGTTGTTTTTCCATCTTCTTTTCCCCCACTGTCTTCTATCAGGGTTTGCTGCGTGCATTTTGGAGCTCTGCCATGATGTGCAGACAGCTTTGGGACTGTTTTGTCTTCTTGAGGAATAAACCCATTTATTACTATGCAGTCTCCCTCATTTTCCTGGCAGTATTTCTTCTTCTTCAAAGTCTGCTTTGTTTGATATTAATACAACCACTCCAAACTTTCCCAGATTAGTGTTTTATATGTGTATTTGTGCCCGGCCCACCCCACCCTAGGGGAGGGGCTGGCACTGCATGTGGTGCCAAGGCTTGACCCGTGGTCCCTGCACACTTGCCTAAGTAGGTGCTGCAGACTGCTGAGCTATCTTGCCAGCCCCTGTTCATGTTTGTATGTTACATTTCTTTGATTCTTTTATTTTTATCATGTTTGTATCTTTAAAGTGCATTTCTGTAGGCAGCATATAATTGCATCACATTTTACCCAATTTGCAATTTCTGTCTTTTAGTTAGTGTTTACACCATTTATATTTATATATTGCTGTGACTGGATAAATCTACCATCTGTTTTACTCAAACCCAAACTTCACGATCTTTAGCTCCCCCTTTAGGATTGAGTGAGAATTTACAACTAGTAGATCATTCTGGAAGCTATGACAGTCTCTAATTGTATTCTGTTTTCCCCAGCTCCAGGCCCTGACAGGACAACTTTATAATTTTAAGGAAAGCAAAATGAAAATAATTTTGGGAAATATAGTTTTTTAAAGAGCTTTTACTATGAAGCCTGGTGTGGACCAGAGAAATCAGACTATAAGCCAAGTCTAGGCCACTTCTTCCCGCGTCATACTCAATCTATTCGCCCATGTGTTCTGGGGCCTGCTTATCGAGGCCAGTGAGAGCCAACTGTTACCTTCTCAGGCACTTCTCAAGCTAGGTTTTAAGCAGCCAGTATTAAAGCTTTTAAGCAGCCATTATTAAAGATTAATATAAACCTACAAGGGGCTGGGGAGATAGCTCCGAGGCACAAGTGCCTGCCTGGCAAGTGCAAGGTCATGAGTTTGAACCCCGGTCCTGCAAAAAAAAAAAAACCTACAAAAAGTAAGCTATAAACAAAGTTATCATCAAGACTCCTTACTTTCTGATTATTTTACTGTTTTTTATGCTCATGTGAATTAGTAATGTTTGATTTACATGAAATATAACAGCATGCTGCTGTCCCTCTCTTCCCAGATCTCGGTTCAGTGATGTCACCTTGGTAGCCTAACACGGGCCATGGTAAGTCTTCACGCCACGGAAATCCATGTAAGTTGCTCCTATGTTTTGTCAGCTATCTACATTAAGAGGTATCCGACTCTTATAAAAAGCCAGATAGCATTTCAGGCCTGTGAGCCACACGTGATCTCTCATATAACCTTTGGTTGTTGGTTCTCAGCGTGTACAAAAACTGCCACAAGTTAGAGTTGACCTAAGACTGTAGTTTCCTACCCTTTGGTGGGAACAGTAAAGCAGGGGCTGGAGCACAGTTCAGTGGCAGAGCACTTGCCTCACATGTGCAGGGCCCTGGACGTGAACCCAGAAACAAGACAAAATGAATCAAGAAGTAGTAATAAGGAAAACGCCAAACTGTCTCATGTAGAGCCACTGTATTGAGAAAAATGCACAAAACCTAAGGACATATTATTCTTCACTGGACCAAAAACCCATCGCTCATTTCAGCAGTCTTGTTCACATCACTGATGACCAAGGGAAGCTCTGAAATGGACCCTTAGTGTCTCACTTTTGTCTCGGGAATACAAACAGGCCAGTGAGATAGCTCAGCAGACGCCTCTTTAGGCAAGCACAGGGACTGGTTTCAATCCCTGACACCACAGCTGGCCCCACCCCTGGATGCTCTGAGCCGGCCACTGAGACTGGGTCTGGTAGCACACGCCTGTAATCCCAGCACTGGGGAGGCTGAAAATAGGATCACTAGGAGCCCAAGCTGTATAGTGAGAACCTGTACCAAATACATTTAAAAAAAAAAAAAAGACATACAAAATGTAAAACAACATTGATGATGGAACTATACACTTCAGTTGGTGACATGAGCAAAATCTATTTAGAAGGGCCAGGTGTGGTGGCAGCCCCAGCACTCAGGAAGCTGAGGCAGGAAGAGTACCAGGAGTTCAAGGCCAGCCTGAGCTGCATGAGACCCTGTCTCAAAACAAAATGCCATTTTTGCTGAAATATATAGCTGCCAAGCATCTATTCATAGTATTTTTTAAAGTTAGCTTGCTTGATTTGGGTTTTTTTTGTGACAGGGACTAGCTATGTAGCTCAGACTGGCCTCAGCCTATGGCAGTGTCCTGCCACAGCCTCCTCATGCTGGGATTATAAGTGCTACCACGCCCCTCTTCTGTCATCTTGATCTCATGACTTATGAATTATGAAAATGTAGTCAAATTTATAAAGAGAAAAACATGCAACAGAGCACAGTGTGATGGGTTGCCAGGCACAGTGGCATGGACCTGGAATTCCTGGCAGGCTGAGCTGGGAAAATCTAGAACTCAAGGCCATTCTGGGCAACTCAGATAGATAGCACAAAAAAATAGAGCATTTGCAGTATGAGGGGCTCAAGCCTCAGAGCTGCCTACCACGGCATTAGAATTACTTTTAGTCCTGGGCATTGAACCTAGGTCCTCCTGTGTGCTAGGCCTAGGCTTTGCCACTGCACTGCACTGCCCTAATACAGTTTATCATTGTTTGTAAATGTGTTTCATATATCCTTTGTACTACAGTAGGAAAATTTATGACACATATAAAAATGTAGACTTTTAAGAAGTCCATTGTCAAGCGTCTCCAGCACACCGATATGTACCCATCTCAGGCTGAGCGGATTATTGTTCTGGTACCAGGAATCAAACTCGGGACCTCAAGCTGGCCAGGCAGCCACTGTGCCACTGAGCTATCTCCCTTGGTTATTGTTCTGCTGAAATGTTGACTAAATGACAGTCTCAGTCAGATGAAGGCAGGCCACTGTGGCAGATCGCCAACTGGTGGCCAGCTTGCTACACCCCACCAAACTGAGCTAGCATGGTGCTGGGCATGGGGAGGCCACCTGAGGTCCGCTGGCAGGAGTGCAAAAGGCAGACCTGGAGAAGCTGCTGAAGGCTGCTAGGGAAGCTGAGCTGTGCAAGCCCTGGGAGCCCTGGGAGCCGCTGTTTCTCGGGGGCTGTTCTCCAGGAGGAGCTCCTCACTCGGCTTTCCCGAGGAACTTGGGTGTTCTCAGCATCAGGACCCCGTCACTGAGGATGGCTGAGGGTCACTTTGGGGGAGCGCTGGTCCTCACCTTGAGCATCGCTTCCTGGCTGCAGGGGGGGGGGGGTGCACTGCTCAGCCTCCAGGAGAAGCTGGTCGCGTTGGCTTTCCTGATGGGAAATCAGCTCTCCTCATCGCTGGAGGAGGAGCTTGAGACCTTCATTGTCGCTAAGGATGGCTGCAGTTCTCCTTGGGGGGGCTCTGGTGCTCACCTGGAGCATTGCTTCCTGGCTCAGGTTCAGATCCCTCAGCCTGCTGGCACAGATCCTTCATCCCACTGGCACAGTCTTCCCAGCCTCTGCCACTGACCTTTGGGCCTTTCTAGCGCAGGCCTGCATGAGACACCGTCCTGGCCTCCAGGCCTCGCGCTGGACCTCTGGGACACATCGTCACAGGCTGTAAGTCTTCAGCTGAACCCATGCAGGATATTAGGACCCAGGCCCTCGGCTGGGTTCTTTGGTCATTAGTGAGTGGACAGGTTTCTGCAGTCTTTATGTGTGATTGTCGAAGTGATAACTTTAAGTAATCTTCTAAAATATGTGTCCTCTACCTGAGAAAGCCAAATCTTGGAAACAACCAAATTGCCCATCATCTGAAGAATTGTTGAAAAATATGTGTGGTATTTTCATACAATGGAATATTACTGAGCTATGAAGAATGATAAACTAGGGGCTGGTAGGAATAATCAGTGGTCTAAAGTGCCTGCTTAGGAAAGCTTAGGCGGCCACAGGGACTGCAGTTCCATCCCCAGCACCACATGCAGCACCAGCTCTACCCAGGGTGGGCTGAGGCACCCATTTAAAAAAAAGAAAAGATAAACTAGAAGACTTCATATATAAGTGGATATATCTTGAACATATACTCATAAGGGAAATAAACCAGACCTACATGTGTAAATATCATATAGTCTCCCCAGTGTAAGAACTCAAAAGAAGAAATAAAAATGGAAAGACATAACACAGCTGAATGGAAATCAAGGACTTAAGCATTATACAACAAAGTGAAGGCAAACAGAAAAGATAAGAAACATGGCAGGAGCTGGGTGTGGTGGTGCACACCTGTAATCCCAGCACTTGGGAGGCTGGGGCAGGAGGATCAGTGTGAGTTCAAGACCAGCCTGGGCTACAAAAGTGAGCTCAAGGTTGGTCTGAGCGGCATAGCAAAACCCTGTCCCAAAAAGACAAAAAATAAAATAAAATAAAAAGAAACATGGCAGGAGCAAAACCATGCACCATATAAACTGGATGAATTAGATAATGGTCCTAAGAACCACCAAAATATTTTTCACACTGAGGATAGCAATGAGTAACACTAAAATTATGCTTGGAATGCCTGTCATTCTTGTATTTTAGATTTGTGCTACTTCTAATATAACTTCAGTTATTGCTATACTGTCTTAAATAAATGGTTTGCAAGGCAAAAAAATTTATTGATGATAAAAATATATGCTATAACAACTGTTAATTTGCTGTTCTCATTTTGATAATATGTATCATATGTATGGTTTTATATTAAAAAATAAAAGGATGTGCTTCAAAAAAAATACATAAAATAAAATATGTGTCCTGTATTGTATTGTTCCCCTTGCAAAAACCCTAAACCACAACACCACAGAATGGAGGGATGTGGTGCCTGGCCACTTGAGGGAGACAGGACTATGATGACTTCTCCACTCTCAGGGTCTGCAGATGCCAGTGATGCAGCGCAAAGGAAAGAGACAGAGAAGGGGGTTGTCTTACTAATAGTACTGGTCTGAGAAGCAGTCTGCAGTTCTAAAGCATAAAGTGGCCCACATGGCCAAGCAAGCTGCAGGAAACGTGGCAACTGACAGAGCAAATCCTAAGGATCTCCGCAGCCTCTTGGACATGGCCCACAGAGAAGCCTTTGCTCATAGAGGAAAAAAAAGTCTTGCCGGGCGTGGTGGCTCACGCCTGTAATCCCAGCACTCGAGAGGCTGAGGCAGGAGGATTGGTGCGAGTTCGAGACCAGCCTGGGCTACAAAAGTGAGCTCAGGACCAGCCTCAACTGCATAGCGAGACTCTGTCTCAAAAAGGCAAAAAAAAAAAAAAAAAAAAAAGTCCTAAAACTTGGTGGACTGATGTTTTATTTGCTTTGCTTTCTCAGCAAATCAGGAGTTACAGAGATGGTGCAGCGTGAGCCATGTGAGAGCTAACAACACCTGCGGCTGAGCTTGAGTCCTCGGTGCCTGGCTCTGCTTTTAGAGAGCTTCCATCTGGTCTTTCTTGCTCTGGACTGAGAAAGCGCTCCAAGCCAGAATCTGAACTGCCACAATGCCCAGTGGGACCAGGCAAACCAGGCAAAACATAAAATCCTGAAGCTCTAACAATGCACTGCAGAGAAAAAAATACATAAAACATGGTTAGATTTTCCTCTAGTGGCTTATTTATTCAAAGCTATTTCACAAATGGTTTCAGCAAAATTCTGTTACCTATGAACCCATTTACAAAGTCTCCAGACATGGAGGTGCACAGCCCTGGATCCTAGGGTTCAGGAAGCTGAGGCAGGAGGATTGCTGTGAGTTCAAGGCCAGCCTGAAGCACATAGGGTGAACATCTCAAAACAAAAGTAGAATAAGGCATCTTAAGAATTTACTTAGGGGCCTGGCGGGATGGCTCAGTGGTCTAAAGCGCCTGCTTGGGAAAGCTTGGGCAACTGCAGGGACCGCGGTTCGATCCCCGGCACCACATGCTGTGCCAGCCCTGCCCTCAGGGCGGGCTGAGTAGGCCACAAGAATGAGTGAATAAACAAACAAAGGTTCTGAAACAAGAAAAAATAAATAAATAAAAAGAATTTATTTTAATGCCTTCAAATAATTGAATGTTTCTTTCCTTCCAGTTAGTTATATTGAAGGAAGCTATTGTGTGAACCTGTGACCACAATGCCTGGTGACAAGAGGCACCATGGCTGTCCTGGATGACACATAGGACAGGTTTTAAACAAGGTGGAAGGATTTGGATATTTATTTCCATCGTTAAACTTCTGCTCCACACAAGTAGAGGAATCCAAGGTTAATCACAATACTCAGAAACAGTGTGTCCTGGTTTCCTGCTAAGAACTTTCTCAATTCAGTGGCTTGTAGCAAGTGTGCCACTGTTTTTCAGCTAGTTGAACTATCTAACTAACCCTTCATTCATCCAGCCAACTGAAGAAAGAAGTGAAAAGTCAAAATATATGATGCAGGGAGATAAGGCAGTTTTCATTTCATGTTAAATTCCTGGGAGATAGTTCAGTAGCATAAGCACCTGCCCAGCAGGTCCAAGGTCCTGAGTTCAATCTCTGATACCCCCCCCCAAAAAAAAAAAAAAAAAAAATACAGGGACTGTGTGCATGTTATTTAAGTATTGTGTGTAAATCATAGACATTCAGTGGTAGGCATAGCTAATGGATGCCCTACCATCAAGGGGCTTATGTTCATGTGGGCAAAGGTCTCACCTAGAAAAAGCAGACCTTAAGTAATTACAAGTAATTTTGATTTGCATATGATTACACAGGATGGCTGTAAACAAGTGCAGTAGCAGAAGCGCTCAAGACATTAAATGCAGACTCACTGCCGAAGACTTAGACCTACCCATGGCAAGGAGAACCCAGGAATGCTTCTTCAATGGAAACGACATTTGAGCTGCGTTCTAAGGGCTGAGGTGTTGGCCAGAGGCTGCTGCCTGCAATAGTGAACCAAACCTCCAGCCAGCACTACCTCCACCTCTTAAAACCTTGACTACAAATGGCCCCAGATCCCAGGACTGGACTGCCCTGGTGAGGCACAGCTGTCCCTCCCACAGGCTTCACCGCAAGTCCCACGCGGCCCAAGGGCTAACCTCTCTCCCACCCCCTATTCTTCTGTTGCTGTATACTGGGTGCTGAGATAACCAGAGGCCAGAGCCACAGGCCAGACCCAGTACTTTGGCACAGACTGTGGACTCTGGAAGCAGCAGCGGCCCTGGTGTACTCTCTGAACATGGTCCCTTTTCAGAAGCTCGGCCAAGTTCTCTATGGCAAACCTCATCTTTGGGGACCGATGGTGCTTTGTCTTCCTGTAAGGAAAGCCCCTCCATTGGTCTACAGTAAGGGTGCCTCAGTCCTAGAACATGGTAGAACCTCACTGCCCCCAAGATTAGACACCTGCCCTACTTAACCAGAGGATTGACGCCTCAAGCTCCTCAGTGACAGGCACGCAACTCACACTGCGCCTGTCATCATCCATCTGGCCCTTTTGCTGTGCTACTAAAATGAAAGTGTGTGGCTCCTCAGTCTTAAGGCCCAGGAGATAGCTCAGGAGCACAGTACCTTGCAAGCACAAGGTCCTGAGTTCAGTTCCTGGTACCAAAAAAAAAAAAATGAAATTCTTCACAGTATTGTGCTGTCTGAGCCTTGTAAGCGTGGGGTGGTGTTGCTGCCAGGTTGTAAAAGATGGAACCGAACAGGGAGGGGAGGTCTGATGCACAGATTCCTGACCTCATCTGATATTCAATTTTGCCTGACATTTTGGATCCAGGAGCTAGTGCACATTTTTTGCCGGCCTAGCCTGCATTCGATTTCTGTCATTTACAGCAAAAGTGACCTATACAACACAGCTTTGCAGCAGGCACTCTGACCCATGTTATTGAAACCCAGCCACCCCTGACCTCTCCCGGGGAGGATTCAGTAACATCTAATCAGCCACGGCCAGTGAATACACAGTGGGGGTGAAACCGCTAAGCACAGACTGCTAGGTCGCGAGGGTGTGGCCACGACTGTGCCTCTGAACTTGACATCCTGGGTGCTTCCCGTCATGAGCCAACTGGACAGTTCACTGTTCAGAGCCACAGGACACACACTGGAAGGGACAGCGGGCCTGACCATAGGTGGAAGGCTCCAAAAGGTGACTAAGCTCTGCTTTGAAGCAGCGTAAGTCATGCATGTCTCAAACAGTAAAGAAAGGAGGTGAACTAAGTTCTTTAGCGGGGAGAAACACAGTCTGCACCATGAGACACGAGTCATGGGATTCTTACCGTAGTTTCCCTGAAGCCCTGCACTCCATGCCAAGGTCGGTTTCCCCTGGTGAGGCCCCTCTGCGCTCTCTGCCTTTTGCTGAGCAGTGTGGGAGACCATTACCATCGCGACAACGATGTGGTTGTAACAGATTCTAGCTTCAGAAATAGCAAGCAAGCGGATTCTGTGGCCAGGGGTCTGTGGAGGTTTGCCTCCCCGCTGAGGTGGACCTGTCTTTTTCTCCTGGTTCCACAGCAAGTGAGGGTTGAGGAGCACCTATGATAATCTATAAACCCTTTTGAGCGTGCTGAAGATACGCGACAGAAAGCCCGGGGCCGGGCAGCCAGAGGATGGGCTCTCCCAGGAATATAGCAGCTTGGTCACTGTCGTGTCGTGGTGTGAGGCCCAGCGTGGTCAGCCTTACGTGGCTCTTGCTGGCGTTACAACCATTTTGATGGCGTCCCACCTGCTCTCCAGGGTGCCTATGCCTTCCCCACTACTTCACTGAGTGCTTTCATGCTCTCAAGGAATGCCTCGGGTTTGCTGACCCTTTCTTAAGGTCCCTCCTTTCTCTGGAAATGCTCTGCTTTTTCTCCTATCATTATTTTATTTTAGAGACAGGGGCTCACTACGCACCCCCAGGCCTTTAACTCACAGGGCCTGCCTCAGCCTCTCGGTGCTGGGATTCCAGGTGTGCGCCCCTGTGCCTGGACTGGAATGTCCTAAGCTGGAAACGTGCCTGCGACTTCAGAGAATTCTGCGAGGATTTCTTCTCTGCTGTTGCATTCACATTTACTCCCCGAGGACATGAATCAGCGTGTGACTGCGTTGGGCTGTTTGGCTTCTAGAATGTTCTGCCTCTCCTCTCTAACCTAGCAACATTTTCAATCAATTACTAATAGAAAACTAATTCTCAGGCCCTGTTTACATTTTTATTCAGTCACAAATACTTATTGCCCATTTAACTGTACCTGGTGCCCGGGATACAGAGTAGATAAATTCACAATGACTCTTTACCCTCATCAAAGTTTACATCCCAGTGGGGACAAAACTACCGTAAATAAATATACTAAGGGCACCTTGCAACAATAGCTATTGCACTTCTGTTTGCAGAAACACTTTTGTACCCAGTTTTCTTTCATACTTTTTTTTTTTTTTTTTTTTTTTTTTTTTTTTTTTTTTTTTTTTTTTTTTTTTTTTTTTTTTTTTTTTTTTTTTTTTTTTGAGACAGGGTCTCACTGCAGTTCAGGCTGGCCTTGAGCTCACTTTTGTAGCCCAGGCTGGTCTTGAACTCACACTGATCCTCCTGCCTCAGCCTCCTGAGTGCTGGGATTACAGGCATGCGCCACCATGCCTGGCCTTCATACTCTATTTTTAAAAATAAAGAAAAATATCTACTTATGGGTAGGATGCCCTAGAACAGCGGTTCTCAACCTGTGGGTCACGACCCCAGCGGGAGTTGAACAACCAAAACACAGGGGTCGCCTAAAGCTATTCCAAATCATAACTGTAGCAAAATTACAGTTTTGAAGTAGTCACCAAAATTATTTTTTGGTTTAGGGGTCACCGCAACATGAGGAACTGTATTGCGGGGTCACAGCATTAGAAAGCTTGAGAACCACTGCAACTATTACTACCCGGTGCTACTTAGCTCATTTTCTTAGTTTATGCCTGTTAAACCATTTGTAAAAGCTCTATGAGATGGAGAGGGCCATAATATAAAGCTCAGATCCTGTCCTAGGACCTCCCTCATCACAGACTAAAGTGAAGCCTTCCTCCTGATGGGAACTCAGCTCTCCTCATCCTCAGAGGAGCTCGGGCCCTCACCATCACTGAGGACGGCTGTGGTGCTTTTCAGGGGAGCTCAGGTCCTCACCTTGAGCATTGCTTCCTGGCTCCAGTGTAGATGCCTCAGCTGCTGGCACAGAGCCTTCATCACGCTGGCACAGACTTTCTAGCTTCCACCACTGACCTTTGGGCCTTCCCAGTGCAGATCTGTGAAGCAGGCCTGCATGAGGCATTGTTGTGGGCTTCAGGCCTCCGGCTGGACTTGTGGGATGCTCTGGTATGAGCTCTAGGTCTTTAGCTGGACTCATGCGGGATCTTAGGATCCAGGCCCTCATCTGGGTTCTTTGGTCTTTAGTATATGGACAGGTTTCCTATGCTCTGTATATGATTCTTCTGGTGATTATAAAATAATCTTTAAAAATATGTCCTGTATTATGCTGCCCCCCTTATTAAAAAAAAAAAAAAAAAAAAAAAAAACAAA
>PVJA010053733.1:0-11865 GCA_004027025.1 Myocastor coypus
CACACACACACACATCACTATATTAGGGAAGGCCCTACAGGATGTTCAGAGTTTCACTACTAGATCAGACTTGTAGTGATCTGCCTGTTTACAGACCCCAAGACCTAGGATTACAGATACATGGGGATTGAACCCCCAGCCCCTGCACCTGCTTCCAGGTGCTTTAATCTGCTGAGCTATTCGGCCAGGCTTTACACATCACTGTTCTTACAAAGCCATTGATTTTCATTCACACTCACTACTCAATTAGTGGCTTAATTTATTTTTCATGAACCAATCATTCGAATACCCTTACATTCAAGAAGTGGCATTCAGCATGGCAGTAGGGAGCCATTGACTTGGTCCCTTTGTCTGGGTGTTGACAGACGCTAGGCAGAGAAGGACTGGAACACACCATCTTCTGAATTCAGCCTTTCTGAGAGTGGCCTGAGATCGCCTGGTAGGCAGAGGCAAGCTGGAGAGAGAGCTGTGCCCTCCCTGTGTTTGGCTGAGGAAAGACTTATACCTTAGAGCCCTCTGGTCACACAGCTCAGTAGGGCCACATGCAGGACTGTGACTCCCCAGCTTGGGCCAGAGCTCTGCCCACTACAGTGCACAGTGTCCAGGTGAACAGTGCAGTACCCACAGGCTGCCGTCACACCGATGGACCCCACGCCCATCTCGCCCACCTGCTTAAAATCACTGTCGTAAAATCTTGCTTCACCCTCTTGTTTACAGCTCTACGTAAACGAGGCTCCAATAAACTACACCAATGTAGCCACTGACAAGGGAGTGATCCATGGCTTGGAGAAAGTCCTAGAAATTCAGAAGAACAGATGTGATATCAATGAGACCACTATCATACGAGTAAGTTCTGCCTGGACCCAGTGGTGCAGCCTGTGAGTGGTGGCTTCATTTTATAAATTTCTTTTATTTCTTTTCTTCTCATTTTTTGTCTTTTTGAGACAGGGTCTTGCTATGCAGTTCAGGCTGGCCTTGAGCTCATTTTTGCAGCCCAAGCCGGTCTCAAACTCTCACTGATCCTCCTGCCTCAGCTTCCCAAGCACTGGGATTACAGGTGTGCACCACCACACTTGGCTCATTTTATACATTTCTTACCTTAAGAATTTCCTATTAGCATATCTCATCTCAGGCCCAAAAATTTGGAGTGCACATTTCTGATGTATTGCACTGGGCTTAGGCCTCGCAAAGGCAAACAGGATGCAGCTGGACCCTCAGCAGGCCTTCGATCTCAGGCAATAGATCCAGTTACCCTGTGGGCCTGCCAGGCTACCAGGGTGGCTGTACTCGTCAGGATTCTAAAACAATGACTATCTCTGAAGGAGAGGCTGAAGTTTGCCTATGCAACTATGGCCAAGCCTGGTGCACAAGAAGAAGGCAGCGTGGCTCTATGCCACGGGGCGGCACAGGGCTTTCTAGCAATGGTAATAACCGCTGACGCTTCATGGGCACTTGCTATGTGCTGGCACCGCTCCACGCAGGTGAGGCCACAAACCAGCACCGTAAGGGGGGCAGCTGTGGCCGGCCTCATTTTACAGAGGGTAAAATGAGCCACCAGGAGAGGGCGGGGGAGGTAAATGTTGCATCCACGTCTCATTCTCTCCTTGCTGGGACAAATACCTGACACTCAAAATAAAGGAAGGAAAGGTTTATTTAGCTCACAGTTACTGGAGGGTTCAGTCCATACTCGGCTGGCTCCAGGGCAGAGTGGCATATGGCAGAGGGCAGCAGTTCGTGGTGGCAGCAAAGAGCGAAAGCAAAGGGAGGAGTGGCAGCAACAATGGCACAGAGCACGGCTGTCTCCCTTAAGTTTCATTCAAGCTGTCTACCCCAGACTGGGAGCAATACTCACACCCATAATCCCCATGGATCATGAGTTAATCACAAACTCTAGAAGTCCACCCTATGAATGCATGAGACTTTGGGGGAACAACTAGACACAAACCGTAACAACCCACACTCACACGTCTGCAACACAGAGAGAACTCTGAGGTGCCACACTGTACTGACCCTAAGTTAAGGACTCCGGACCCCAACCTGTTTCTGTCTTTGGAACAGGCAGAGCATAAAAGTCTCCATCATGGCTAATGTTCACTCTGTGTATTGCTGTTTCTGGAAAGCATCTTGACACTGTGGCCCCCACTTGGACCTCATGTTCCCACACTGGGCCCTTTGGGTGGCTCACCATTAGTCTCTGAATTTGGCCCAGTTGACTGAAGTTTCCAACAGATGAGGATTGTTGCTCAGAGGATTCAGATTTGGATGAATTGACCGGTTCACCCTCTGAGGGCTTGTCAGAGTTGGAAGACCATGGGGTAAAGCCGTGGTCAAACACACACACCCCAAAGTCTTTCGGGTGCTGTCTGGAAAAAGCTCTGAAGACCTTGACTGCGCGCTCTCCCTTGACTTTCAGTTCCAAAGCCTCCAGGCTCACTTGGCCCTAACGCTAATAACTTTGCTGTGTCTCCTCTGCCTGTGTGTTCTGCCTAGGGAAAGTGCGGTCAGTGTACGTACTCGCCCAACTGCCCACCGGGAACCAAGCTGCTCGTAAGTGTTCTGTGCACCTTGAGAAAACAGCTTCCAGGTCCGAGGCCATGCAGGTTAGAAAGTGGACTGCAAGGAGATGGCTTTTAGAGCCCTCCTCCCTGCCCTCCGTTGAAGTGAGTCTCACTGTACTGTGTGCCTCTTCGTAAATTTTCTGTAACTCTACTTCCTTACACTGTATACAGCTTTGCAAAGCTTTTGATGGGTTTTGCTGGTACTGAGGGCAGGTTTAATGAATAGCTGCATAGAAATGTGTTCACACACAATGCAGGAAGGGGATTTTCACACTCTGTATCACGATGGTCAATAGAGCAGAGCACAAAAAACGTGACTGCATAGGGGAAGACACACAGCGTAACCCCAAGCGTACAGGCCAGACACATTCCACCCCCTAGGTTTCCTTTGATTGTTGAAGATACAATGTTCTCAAAGAAACACAGACAAGAGAGACACACACATGTCTTTGGATGAATCACCCATCAATGTCTCTTATAACTTCTTTTGGAAAGAGTTACTTTTTTTTTTTTTTTTTTTTTTTGATCGGGGATACAGGGTCTCCCTATGCCATTCAGGTTGTCCTTAATCTCACTTTGTATCTCAGGCTGCTCTCAAACTTGCAATAACCCTCCTGCCTCAGCCTCACAAGTGCTGGGATTACAGGCTTGTTCCACCACACCCCTGGGATTACAGGCTTGTTCCACCAAACCCCGAAAGAGCCACTTGTGATAACAAGCATGACAAAGCAAAAACACTCCCAACTTCCATAGCGTGATGACATCACAGAAACAGTAATGAGTGTTGATTCTCTCCCTTGGGCTTTAATTTGATCTCATATATTTTAAATGCTTATAAGTAAGCTTAACCCCAACAGGGAAGACTGCAAATCAATAAACCACCAGACGCATTCACGTATAGCTCCATGAATGCACAGGGCTGTCCCAGGCAGTTTACTCCATGATTCTTCCAAACTCGAGTTAGTCTTAAATGACAGCATCCTTCCTACAGAGTCCAACCACATGCTGCAATTTCACTTTTCTACCTGGAGGTCCCATGTGCCACCCTTGCCAACACTGGGCTTGGGATTTTTGCTCACAAAGCAACACCCACACCCATGGGCACGCAAACCCAACAGGGATGTGTCATTAGTTTATTTTAGGACATCGGCAGTGTTCTTCCCCATTAAAAACCAACTGCATTATGCCTGTTCCACAGGGCACAGACAGAAGCACGTGCATCTACACCCTGTACTTCATGGGGAGGCGCTCCGTGTTCATTGGGTGCCGGTCCACATGCGTGAGAGTGGTCATCGTGAGTCCAGAGCCTCAGTGACTCGGGGAACCCAGCCACCATTGGCGGGCTTCCCACTGGGCTGCCTGTGGCTTCGGGCCTCTCCATTATGTCAGTCATCCACACAGTAGCACAGGGAGAGAACTCAGGAACAGCCCCCAGATCAGAGCCTGAGTAAAAGTGGCAGCGCTTACTGCGGACGATGAGGAAAGGAAGACTCTAGAGTGCAGGAGCTCTGTTCCCACCCATGGTGCACAGAGGGGGTGGGGGTGGGGGCAGAATGACAGGAATGGGCTACTCTGCGAGACGAACTTAGAAACCAGCGCCCCAGAGCTGAGGGCCTCAGCTGGGCCACTTCAGCATTTGCTGGAAAACTCTGCTCTTGCTGTCCTCTGGGCCTGCCTTAGCAAAGGCAGGGGTGGGAGGTCTGGCCCTTACCTTAGCCTGCAGAGCCAGGGTAGGAGCAGCATTTGCCTTCTTGCTCTGGAGAACAGAGGCAGAGGAGCCAAGGGATACCCCACAAGGTGTTCTGAACCCCAGGACACTCATAAAATGCCCAGGGCCCACCCAGAAGAGCCCTCACTAGCAGATAAACAGTATTCAAAGCCAGGGGCCAGGGTAATGTGACAGACTGTGTCTTGGGGTGGTGGGGCCCAGATCTGGGGTGGAGGAACCCAGGAGGGCATGGGCAGCAGCCCCTGCCCTCCCAGCACCCTGCTTTGATCCTCTTCTTTTCCAGCCCTCATTCCCTCCCTGGCCTGTTCCCTTCCCTGCTTTCCTGGTGAGGGCCTCTTTCTCCTCAGTGCCTAGAACCTGGGGTTCAGCCCCTCACCCCCAGCGCTGAGGCCTGCCCTCCCTCACCCCACTCCACCCCCTCGCAGTCCAGCCGAGCCCGCTGCAGCCTGTCCTCCCTTGCAGACACCTGCCTGCTGCGCTGGCTTCTTTGGGGAGCAGTGCCAGTCCTGCCCTGGGCAGCGCGGGGACGCATGCTTTGGGAATGGTATCTGCATGGATGGCATGAATGGCACAGGCGTGTGCAAGTGCAGCCCCGGCTTCAGCGGCACAGCCTGTGAGACCTGCATGGACGGCAAGTATGGCATCCACTGCGACCAAGGTGCGCACCGGAGCATCCAGACCTCACCCCAAGGCTGCATCCCACCAGTCCTGGAGTGCTGGGCAGCAAGCTACATCCCCAGTCCCATTTTATTTATAATTTTGAGACAGCTCAGCCTGGCGGTGCCAAGGCAGAAGGATCGCCATGAGTAACCAGCCTGGGCTACACAGTGAATTCAAGGCCAGCCTGAACTACAAAGCAAAACCATGCCCCCCCCAAAAAAAATACTGAGACAGGTTCTCCCTAAGTCCATAATTTCCCAGGCTGAGTTCTAGCTTGAAGCCCTCCTGCCTCCTCAGCCTCCCAGAGTGCTAGGATTACACGTGTGTGCTGCCATGCCTAACGCTTCCGTGAGCTTTAAGACACTTCCTGCTGTGTTACTTCCATTGGTCTGTGTTTCTAAACAGTTTCCAAGTCACTGACCTGGGCCTTCCGACCCACCACATCTGTTCACTGCTAACCCCAGCCAAGCGCGGGTCTCTAGCTGGCTATGTGCAGTCATCTCCAGGGCTAACTCTGTGCAGATGCCTTTCCCAGTTGGGAAACAGCTAGGTCCACCCTGCTTCACCCACTCTCATCAGGAACCTTACATACTAGACATTGCTACAACCACTTCCCAAGTGAGGATACGAAGGCCAAAAGGGCTGTACTCCCAACACCCTGGGAGTACACTCAGGGAGGCTGAGGCTGGAGAACTGCAAATTCAAGCCCAGCTTGGCCATGTTAACATCTTGGCAAGAACTCTTTCTCAAAATACAAAATGAAATAAGGTAGGACATAGCTCAGTGTGAAAGCCCCACATTCATTCCCAGGACTGAAAAACAAAAACCACTGATGAGAGCAGAACCAATATTCTGAACCACTCCTTCCCACCTGGGGCAAGCTGTTCCCAGCCACTAATGCAGAGACCACTGCTAATCTACCACCCATGGCCGTCTGCTCTGCTCTTGTGAAAATAGCCTTGAGCCAAAGTCAACGGCGTTTTTTGCACCTGACTTCACTGGCCATGGGGATTGGAGGGGAAATCATAAGGGGCAGAAGAAACCTCCTGTCCCACAATCAGCTTCTCCCAAAGCTCATAAATTTAGCTGTCATTAGGGGCCAGGGAGATAGCTTTGTGGCACAAATGCCTGCCTGGAAAGTACAAGATCCTGAGTTCAAACCCTGGTCCCCCCCAAAAAAATAATTAGCAATCATTTTTCTCACCAGCTGGTCTAACTCAGACAAAATTGGAACGTAGTGCCATTATTTAAATGAGGCCATATAACATACCACTGAAGTGAGTGTGGATTTGCCCCGTGTTTGGAAGAATGGAAGGCTTGCACGTGGGCAACAGTTCCTCACACCCCCAAATTTGATTGTGTTTTGGGGGAAGAAAGTTTCCATAGTTTCTCCCAGTTCTCAGGGAGGTTCGTGAGCTTGCTGCAAAACACAGGAGTCAACATTTCCATGTTGTTGAAGAAGGCAGTGAACACCAGGCTTACCTAAGTCCGTATTGAAAGGCTTCTAGCGTGGTTCCCTCCCAAGGGGCTGGTGTAACCCTGGATTCTCAGATAAACCCCACAGAGCCTTGCAGTTGTGGAGCCATGCTGTGGGAGGTGCTGTGGAGGCATAACCAGGCTCTAGGGTCAGCCTTCATCCCAGGCCTGTACCCCACCCTCCACAGCAACTCTCCTGTGACTCTAATGCTCACCAGTGAGGGACAAACATCCCATACCAGGTGGAAGAACTCAGTACCTCACCCAGCAAACAGCGCATGAGGTGTCCGGTGCAGCCAGGGTCTGACAACCTGTCGACATTTTTCTACTCAGAGTGTTCTTGTGTCCATGGGAGATGCAGCCAGGGACCCTCCGGTGATGGCTCCTGTGAATGTGACATGGGCTGGCGGGGCGTAAGATGTGACAGTGGTAAGCAGGAGTCTTCATGTGCCTGCCCTGCTCTCTGCCTGCTTCTCTTTGGCTACATTTTCTTTCTAAATAGAAACCACGTCCTTATTGCTTTTCTGGTAATAAACGTTAATTGCCTCTTGCAGCAAGTACTTTATAAAAATAAAGAAGAACAAAAGGAAAAAAGCTTCTTAGACTGCTCAGACAAGAAAAAGCTCTTAGTGGAATTAGGTATCAGCCTGCAGTCTCTCTCTGGGCATGCAGTGTTCCATAACCAGTTCCCAGACTCCACAACAGATAAGGGACATTTAGCCCTGGGGAGGGACAAATGTCATTAATTTTAATGGTCTTGTGGTGCTGAGGATAAAGCCCAGGGCTCTGCATGCAGGGCAGGAGAGCTATCCCAGAGCTAGGCCCACCGCCCAACTGCAGCCTTTGAACTCGATTTCCCATCATGCACCCTGCGGCGGTGCGCAGACCTTAGCCACATCCTTCCAGGGTTGCGTGGTGGTTCTGTGCCCAGGGACGGAAGGCTTCCAGCTCGTGGCCAAGGTGCCCACCCACAGTGCTGCCCGTGAGTCTCATCTCTGAGGCCTTAGAAGGCTGTGTCCTCAGCTCTCTGTGTCCCCATCTCCACACTGCATCTGCAGAGCAGTAGAGGGAGGAGCATTTCCAGGGTGTGGAGTAGTACAAAGGGGTGGGGAGGCTGCCCATGCTCCAGGAGTGCAGGGCAGCTCACAGAGCCAGAATTCACAGAGCCAGAGGGTGGGGCAGGGACAGATGAGGACCCAGGGGAAAGGACTGGGCAGCAACAGGGCCAGACCCATCCATCGACTGTAGGGGCGGGGCCTCTGGGAGCCCTGGAGGGAGGAACAGGACAGCAGGGTGACCTTAGTTCCAAGGAAGAGGAATCCTCAGGTGCTGGATTGGTGAGGATATGATGGAGGCAGCATCAGAGGTGCCCCTCCTTTGTGCCAGGATCAGGAAGGAGCCCCAGGTGCCTGCTGCCCCATGAGAGCTCCAGAGCTGGGGACATGGCCACTCAGGGCTGCAGGAGATGATAAAGACAAGGGAAAGCGGAGAAGGAGTTGGGTGACAAGTTCACACGCAAGGGCTGAGGGGTCCCAGGGCAGGTTTCCAGTGTTGGGGTTTAGAGCCCGGATGTGGAACCTGGGAGAGGAGAGGAGGGAATGAGGGGTCACACAGTCCTGCAGAATCTCGCACATGGAGAGGACAGGGCACCTCTTCTAAGCATTGTGCGTAGAGAACCAGCCGGTCTGAAGGGCCAGGGGTCAGGTCAGCGGCGAAATGGAGACAGGCAGCAGGGAAATGGAGACACCCAGGAGTCAGCTGAGGAGGTGGCTGAGGGAGGAGAGAGAAGGAAAGCAGGCAGGACTCAGAGTGGCTCTTGGTCACAGCTCAGGCCTCAACTCCAGCAGGTGGAGGTGCCCTGGATGTATCAGCTCATTCATTCATCCTGCAGACAGCCACCAAGCTCCCACTGGCTCCCCCTCAGGAACTCATTCCTTTCCTAGCACCACTCAGAGCAAATTCCCAAGTGCTCAAGCGTAAGCTGACTTTGCACCTGCTTTTCTTCCAGCCATCACAGAAGACAACTGCAATGGGACATGCCACACCAGCGCCAAGTAGGTGCCCTCTGGTCACCCCAGGGATCACTCGAGGGGTTCCCAGCAGTGTCCAGTCCAGGGCCCATCCTCAGGAGAGAGGTTTCCTGACACCATTTCGGAGGATCCAGGGCAAATTTAGTATAACAGTGGCTCCACAGAGTCCACATGGCGGGCCAGAGGCAACTCTCAACAGGCTGCGCCTGCCCTCCCCAGCACCCTGACAACATTGAGTCTTTGCCCCCAGCCCCCAAGGCAGGATGCACAGAGCTGAGGCTGTCTGAGGCTTCAGATTCCCCTTGCTCTAGAAGGATGGCCACACCTTCCTGGCTCCTACTCCTAATGCCACCAGGTCCCACTCCCATGTCCCAGGGAGCTTGGGCAGCTGGTGAAGAGCCCAGGAGCTGGAGTCTGGACACCTCTGTGTCCTTCACTGATTCATCATGACCTTGAGTCCATGGCTAACGCCTCCGCGTCTTCATCTGCAAAGGGGAAGAGGAGTGCCTACCTGCTGGGGTTATGGGACAGTGCGTGGGTGACAGGGATTTGTGTGAAGCTCAGCTGCCAGCATACCAGCCACTCTGTGATGGTTGGTAGCTGTCTCCTTATGCCAGGCTGACACCTACGCACAGACTCTGTCGTCTGCCCCCGCCTCTGCCCCCATCACAGGGCTGTGCCAGGAGCAGAGGTGGATCCCAGGATGCTGGGAGGGAGGGTGCTGTGAGTGGGGTGCTGAGCGCCTCCAGCCAATGCCATCTGCCCCCCTTGTGGCAGCTGCCTTCTCGACCCGGATGGCAAGGCCTCCTGCAGATGTGCAGCTGGATTCCAAGGGAACGGGACCATCTGCAACGGCAAGTGAAGGAGTCCACTGGGGCCAGCAAGGCTTGCATGGACACTGACACATCTGTGTGGCTGGGGCTGAAGGGCTTCCACCCTGGTGCCAGCCATAGCTGGGCAGCTGGTAGTGCCCGGGACCAGAAGCCACTTGCTCATGCACAGGTGTGCTGACTCAGGGATGGGTGGTGACAGTGCCCACTGACGGCCCCTGCTTCCCACACACAGTTAGTTCGACCACAGTCCAAGCAGGCTCCTGGCCTGCTGAGCAATGGAAACCACCTGGCAGCTCTAGCAGCCAAGACTTTATTGTCCAAGGGCAAAGCCCAGGCAACACCTCCCAGGACGAGGCTAAGGGCTCAGGGTAAAGGTTTCAAGCCCTGTACCTTCCTCCCACTGAGCCTGTTGCCTTGCACGGAGCATCTAACTGCTCAGAGCCTCACTAGCTCATTTGTCAGAGGACCAAACTGTCTTCCTTGCTCCGCTGAGGTTCAGTGGCCTCTGCACGTCCGGTGGGAGAAGTGTGCAGCTCTGAGCCCCCAGCCCCTCTTAGACTGGGCTGGAATCCAGGTTCTGACAAGCTACGTGGCCTCAGTAAAGGTGTGGCATGCACCACGGTTTTCATCTGAAAGTCGGGGATCCCAGGAGTGGCTCCCTCACTGGGATCTTGGATACAACCCAGTGAACACACCTGTACAGGGCTAGGAAAGGTGCACTCTTCTTGGTATGGTGCCACACGCTTGCTGCTAAAGAAACACAAACTCGGTGCATTATTTATCTTGCCTGTGGCAAGATAAATTTATCTTCCCTGTTGGTCCAGACTAAACAGTGACCTCTCTGGCTCCTCCCTGATCCCAGGGATTCTCCCAGGATGCCAAGTGCTTCCACCCGGTGCTTCCACACTAGGAAGTCTGTAGCATGCTAGCACTGTCGGGAAGGACAAACCCCTGGAGTATTTTCCTTGTTCTCTCTTTTGGGGAATTTTCCATATTTAATCCAATGCCTGCCAGGGTAGTATGGAAGGATCTTCCATTTCCCAAAGATTCCAAAAGGCATTCACAGATTTCCCCTCCCCTTTTCATCCTGCATCTTCTCTCCCATCACAGCCATCAACCCCTGCGAGATCCGGAACGGAGGCTGCTCACACAAGGCTGACTGCAAAAGAACCGCCCCAGGGAGCCGGGTGTGCCTATGCAAGGCAGGCTACACTGGCGACGGCGTCGTGTGCCTCGGTAGGGCCCCCCCCCCCGCCCCTGGGGAAAGCGGACGAGGTGTGCGCCCCTAGTGCCAGGACACTCAGGGAATCTTAAGATGATGAGACTTCAGAGCCAGTAAGGCATGCCACACCCAAAAGTCACACTGGAAAGAGAATCGGGGAGATGTGTCCAACTAAAAATTATCATAGTGGTAGAATTTTCAAACTTTCATTAGTTCTTTCTTTGTGTATGTGTCCACTTAGCACATTCTTCTTTTTCTTTTTTTTTTTTCTTTTTAATGTATTTAGTACAGGGTCTACAGGCTCTTGCTACACAGATCAGACTCACAGTGATCCTTCCTGTTTTTCAGCCTCCCAAACTCTGGGATTATAGGCCACACCACCATGCCCAGTCTCAATCACACTCTCAGCATGCCCCAGGGGCAAGGCCAACAGGACAGGCCAAAGATCAAACCTCTGGCCACTGCACCTGCCTAAGCAGGCGCTCTAATCCGCTGAGCCATCTGACCAGCCCAGCAGTCAGCATCATGTACTTTTTTTTTTTTTCCTTTGGGTCTGGCTCAGCCCACCCTGGGGACAGTGCTGGTGAGGCCTGCGGCTCGAACCTTAGTTCCTGCCTAAGCTGGCCTAAGCAGGCACTTTAGACCACTGAGCTATCTCACCAGCCCCAGCACATCCTTATTGCAGGGAAAAAATCACACAGAAGTCGCAATGCACTGGGGTAAAATTTTGGATCAAAACTATCTTTGTGTGACCTCTCTTTGCCATGTATGTAGGTATTTTTTTTTAAACAAAAGCAGTGTCTCACAGTACATAGTTTGCTATGCTTAGCAGTGTGACAGTGTCAGTTTCTCTGGAAACCTGAAGACACTGCTACCTCATTATTTTCACTGCTGCACCGTGTTCTGCTGTAAAGCTACATCATAGTAAGTTGTACGAATTTTAACTTTTCAGTTGTATAAAACTGTGTGAAGCGCGGTTGCAGGAACGGTAGGGCAAGGCCACTGCCTCTTCCCCTGCCTTCTCCCGAGCCATGTTCTGTTTGCTCGCCTTAGCATTCCCTCCTCTGAGCACACACTTTTCACTGAGCATTTGAGAGAGATACACATGGATCGTATCGCCCTGGTCTCTAATAATGGGGGTGGGGGGGGTATTTCCAAGGGAAGTCTCTGGCTCGACTGAAGCACAGTGAGCAGCACCCGTAAGCTGCTCAGGGAGCTTAACCCTTTGTCTAGGGCCCACTGGGGTCCTGATTCTGTCGCTTGCACCTACAACCACCTTTTGGACACTGTTCTCTCCAGTGCTAGGCCCATCTGGGGTCGGATGATGCATTTCGTTCTCTCTCTCCCCCTCCCTCCC
>PVJA010053734.1:0-11863 GCA_004027025.1 Myocastor coypus
GAAGCTGCCCAAGCTTCCCCAAGCAGGGGCTTTAGACCACTGAGCCATCCCGCTGGGCCCAGGCAGTCAATATTTTATTGATATCTTCCCTTAATAATAATATATTCTTGGGGCTGGGGAGATAGCTCCGTGGCACAAGTGCCTGCTGGGCAAGTGCAAGGTTGTGAGTTCGAACCCCAGTCCCGCCAAAAAAAAAAAATTAATAAAAAAAAAAAATAATAATAATAATTATATATTCTTGCAGTGAATCTATTATATTGTTTTATAGCTAGCTTCTAGTTTAGGATTATATTAGAAATTTTATTTTAGGAATTGCCAAATTTCTAGTTATATCTTATTACAAAAGGCTAAATATTATCCTTTTAGTTTTACTTTCCTACTTCATACAAAAAGAGACACTACACAGGGTAACAGAGGGGTGCTATAACAGGAAGTAGCATTAGGAAGAGGTTTTAGTAACACCAAAATGTTCTACATAGAAGTAATGTTTCTGTCTTCAGATAGCCAGTTTGTTCATTTTGTAATGCTATAGACTGAACCTAGGGCCGTGCACATGCAAGGAAAGTGCAGTACCTGTGAGTTTTAGCCCCACCCCAGTGCCCAAGGTTTTTATCCAGTTCCATCTGTGTGATTCTTTGCAAGCATATTGCTTTTTAATTCTTTCTTAAACATGGGATATTAAATTTCACCTTCCACTTAAAATTCCTCATTACAACTATCCATTATTCCAACCTGGACTACAAAGTGAGCTCAAAGCCAGACCGAACTACACAGGGAGGGCCTATCTCAAAACAAAACTCTCCATTATTATACCAAGTATTGCCAAGTCTATTTCTTCTCTACCTGTAATATGTCTGCCCTGATTGTACTGTTTCACCTATATGTTGGATTTCTTCACAATTCTTATTCTATTTGTGAGATTTGATTACTATGCCTCCCATGGTAGACTTTAAGGACCTGGCAGGCTTGTACATAGTCCAGATATATTCATCACTAGTGCCTGGTGAAAATACTACTATTGACCCTTCACCAAATCCTGTGTGCTTTGAGTCTTTCTCCTGGAATGACAGAGGGTCTGCTCAGAACCATCAATCCATTCTTCCTTAAGAGCACTGTTGTTGTTTTTGTTTTAAATTTGGTACAGAGTCTCACTATGAAGCTCCAACTTGTAGTGATTTTAGCCTCCCCAGTGTTGGGATTACAGGTGTGTGCCACTACGCTCAGTTTTGGGCCAGGTGTGCCATGGTATGGGGTATCAGAGTTTGAACTTGGGACCTTCTGTTTGTCAGGCAGGCATTAGCTCACCGAGCTATTTTCCCAGCCCAGACTACTGTTTTTTAGGCAAGCTGCATATTTTGGCTTCAAAATAAACTGTTGACTTTTATTCATAATAAAATATACATTTATCTATGCTTTACTGATACCACAGCAGATTTATGATATACTGGGGATATTATATAGCTAAGAAAAATATTTCAGAAAAGAAATTCCATGGAAATTAAACTATATACTTTTTCTTTATATATTAAAAAGTTTTACTTTGCCTTTTATTATTTTAAAATACATATACAATTTTTTTCTAGTTTTTGGTAGCTAATGAACTTGGAGAAGGAAAATAAAATGTGTAACTACTCCTTCAACTGTATTTTGCTTTTTTTTTTATTTATTTATGTTTTTCTTGTTTTATAACCTTCATTTGCTTATTCACTCATCTTCATGGCCGGCTCAGCCCGCGCCCTGACGGCAGGGCTGGCGCAGCATGTGGTGCCGGGGATCGAACCGCGGTCCCTGAAGCCGCCCAAGCTTTCCCAAGCAGGCGCTCCAGACCACTGAGCCATCCCACTGGGCCCCTTTCAACTGTATTTTGCAAAACAGATAAATATACTCTGGATCCTCTGAATTTTTAAGTAATACCCATCCTGGGCCTTTAGCTTATCATGTTTATTATAAACATTTTTTTCAGGACATTTCCAAAGTGCTGAATATGCCCTTTAGGATATAAAGTTTTACATGACATATATAGCAGGTGAATATTTATCCCAGCTATAGGTTTAAAAATATAGACTTGTTAAGAATGTACCCTAGGGGCCAGAAGATAGCTCAGGGGCACAAGTGCCTGCCTGGCAAGTGCAAGGTCCTAAGTTCAATCCTTGGTTCCGCAAAAAAAAAAAAAAAGAACGTACCCTAAATAATTTTCTCCCTCTCTTACCTAACTCAAATTATGAAACTAAACAAAACTAACCAAGAAACCATCCACTTTAACCAAAAGGTTTGTAAAGATAAGTACAAGACACAGAAGTTTTCAGACCTAGATATGTTGGCAAAATTAAATGACTTTTCCTTTGAGGAAAATGTGTTTGAAAATCAAAGCTTTAGCTGTTGCTGAAGAGCGTGGATAGAGGATGCACTGGTCTGGAGCTTCTCAGCCACCGTAACATCTCCTTTCACTGCAGTTTCAATGATTTCAGATACTCCACCAGTTCCAAGGATACACGGCAAACTTAAAAACACTTCATTATTTATATCATAATATCCCTGGAATTAAAAGATAGGGATTATAATAGAGCTGAATCACTGTACAAAGGTCAGTCATAAAAATGCGTGCTCTCTTGCTGTCCTAGTGCTAGTACAAAGTGACACAAAGGTGAGGCTAATTCTTTCTGTTCTTTTTCAAAATTGGAATCATGATTGCCATTTTTTCAAAGAGGGACAGAAGTCAGAGCCACTCTCTTTGTAGTAAATCTACTCTCTAGGTAGGTCAGCTGCTAAGGCACAGGGCGCAGGTAGGGGACCAAGAAAGATGCCGGACTGCACGGGCTGCTGGGGAGGTGCGCAGCCTGCGCCAAATGCGCTAGCCTCTGGGATGGTTTTCTTTCATGCTGTATCCCCTACTCCACAGTCTAAGCACTCAGGAGCTTCCGATGAGCATTTGTACTTCATCTTAGCTGTGCTCTAGGAACTTATGGTCAGTACAGGGACAATAGACAACTGCTGAAAAGGACAGGAGCAACCAAGACCAAGTGGTACATCAGTGTGAGGTGACATGGCTGGCTCAGGTGAAAATGACACCCAGTCAATGCGGTACAGAGACACTTCTTCAAAATACTTCAAAAACTGTCTGAGGCTGGGTAAAAGCTGGATTTCTTGGAGCTAAGCAGGACCGGGCCTGGATTAAAGTGCTGCCACCTTCCATCTCACTCTAAAAGCTGAAGACATGTGGGTGCAGTCCAACAGTTTTGCTAGTTTTTTTTTTTTTTTTTTTTTCTTTTTGAGACAGGGTCTCGCTATGCAGTTGAGGCTGGTCCTGAGCTCACTTTTGTAGCCCAGGTTGGTCTCGAACTCGCACCAATCCTCCTGCCTCAGCCTCCCGAGTGCTGGGATTACAAGCGTGCGCCACCACGCCCGGCTGCTAGTTTTATATTATTATGAAAGTGCACAGTAGAAGAGAATGATGACGACAGTTACCTTTGCCAAAGTGGATACAGAATGCACTTTCTTTTTATTGTTTATGACGCTGTCAACCAGATCAGCTACTGACAGTCCCACAGACCAGGATCGCTGACCTTTTACCCTTAACAGCTCCATGGCTCTAGGTTACAAAAAAGAAAAAGAAAATAATTTCAGAAAATGCACAAAACACACACCATTTAATCCCCCCTTCCTCCTCTTCCTCCTCCATTTGTTTTTAGGAAACATGCTCTGGTTATGGACTTTGGGCTGGCTTTGAACTCACTGTGGAGCCCATGGTGCTTTAAACTTGAGGGGATCCTGCCCCAGCCACCCAAGTGCTAGGTTTCTAGGCATGTTCACATAGTGCTTAAGACACTATTTTTATGACAAAATAATCCCCCTCAAGTCACTCCTCCACTGAATAAAGCCGGGTGAGGCCTTGGATCACTCTCTTTGTTCCAGAGGACCTTCTCTGTGGCTGGACTTAGAGCTCCTTGACTCCCCAATAACTTTGAATATGATTTAGTGTCTTTATTTTTGTCGGGGGTTGCATGGGAAGTGGTAGATTGGAAGCACCTTGGTGAGATTCCAATAACATGACTTTGGGATTACAAATACTGACTTCTCAGATCAAAACGAGGATCTAGAAGGGACTCCTACAATAAGTCATACAGTAACTATTAGGAAGGCTTATAATGGCGCCGAGGAGATAGCTCTGTGACACAAGCGCCTGCCTGGCAAGTATAAGGTCATGAGTTCAAACCCTGGTCCTGCAAAAAAAAAAAAAAAAAAAAAAGCTTTTCTTAGCATATGTGCTGCCAAAGTGAGCACTATTGATGCTTTTCGTAAAATGTTGGCTAGCGGGGCATGGTGGCTCATATCTCTTATTTTAGCCCAGGAAGCTAAGGCAGGAGGATCACTGCAAGTTCAACACCAGGCTGGGATACAAAGTGAGCTCAAGCCCAGCCTAAACTGCAGTGAAACACAATCTCAAGAAGCCAAAAAAAGAAAAAGAAAAAAAATCTGAACAACTAAAACATATGCAGCTCACAGAGAACAAATACAAATGCTCCAGAAACATAAAAAGCTACTCACTGTTATGGCTTCTGTCTCAATGTCCCCCAAAGCCTCATGTGTTCATAGGTGGGGCTTTTTAGAGATGGCTGGATCAAGGGGATGTGATATTAGGATTAAGGGTGCGGTGCCACACTAGTCCCCTGGTTGGTTTAGCATAGTGTCCACATGGACAATGGGAAGGCCCACTCAGGAAGTGGATGGAACCACTCCAAAGGCTCATGGCTGATGGACAGAAGGGAAAGTGCTCTGCTGCCTTACAGCCTCAGACCCACCCTGCCTCGGACTGCTCCGTGAACTCCCCTCTGCCATGCTTCCCCACCTTAGAGCCAGCTGACTGCAGAATGAACCTCTACAAGCTGTGAGCTGAAGGAACCCTTCCCTCTAGCTCACAGGTGTCAGGAGCTGCGGCTCAGCAATGAGAAGAGGAAGCAAGGCCTCTACCACCCCAAATATTCAGCTAACAATGAGTCAAAGCAATAAATCCCAGTTTTGTTCACGAATACGGGCCAAAATGAAAGGACTGGTACTGTAAGTCATTTAGGGGGTGCTATACATGGGCATTCCCATAACTGCTCCTGAGAGAATAAAGTGATTTAAACTTTTCAGGAAGACGGGCAACATCCAATCTAGAAATTCCTTTTTCTAAAAATGTACCCTAAGCTGGGCGTGGTGGCTCATGCCTGTAATCCCAGAACTAGGGAGGCTGAGGCAGGAGGATTGGTGCGAGTTCGAGACCAGCCTGGGCTACAAAAGTGAGCTCAAGGCCAGCCTCAACTGCATAGCGAGACCCTATCTCAAAAAGACAAAAAAATAAAAATAAAAATGTACCCTAGCAGTATGTTCAATGGGCAAAATATATAAGTAACTGGTTAAGTAAGGACACTGCTGGCACCAGGTAGGTAGTATCACATAGCTCCTAAAAGAAAAGGAAAAGCTATAATCCTAGTTCCACAGGAGGATCACAAGTAAGGGCACAGCCTGGATAACTCAATGGCTCAGTGAGACCAGTTGAAATGAAGAATTCAAGAGACAAAGAGAAGGGGGAGCAGAAGAGAGGGGCAAGAAACAGCAGGAAAATGAAAGAAAAAGAGGGGGAGGGCAGGGGAGAGGATCTGAGGGAGGGGAGGGACAGGCGCATGGGCAAGACTGAGATGCAGCGCAGCCCTGCGGCCCTGGGTTCACCCACAGTGGTGTTATCAGTGGAAGGAAGAGAGTTACATGCTCAGAAAGATATACACAATGTATATACAGAATCAAGTTGCTAGGCAGCACAAATAATAAAATCTATAAAAATAATTAATGTATTTGGAAAAAGAGTCAAAACCTTTTGAAATATGTGGAGGCTAGGCAGAGTTGTTACTGAAATATGGTATTTTCCTAGATTTTTACTATGTAATATGTGTATACACACACACATATACATACATACATACATACATACATACATACATACATATTTATTTATTTATTGGTGGTTGTTGTTTGAGCCAGGGTCTCCTATGCAGTTTTGGCTAGCCTTGTGCTCACCTTTATAGCGCCCAGGCTGGTCTCGAACTCCAAGAAAGCCTCTCTCTATGTTCCAAGTGCTGGGATACAGGCATGCACCACCATACCTGCTTCTGGGGCCAGGGATTAAACTCTGGTCCTTGTGCTTTCCAGGTAGGTGCTTATGCTTCTGAGCTATCTTCCCAGCCCCTGTACAGTATTTTAAGTTTTATGATAAGCATACATTCTTTTTGAAAAGGAAACAATCACTTAAATTTATTTCTTGTCTCATACTCTAAGTACTTTAAAGATAATAATACTCAATGTGTTAACTATTATTATTCTATTATTTTGATAAGAAATTTTGTTTTGTGTTTTCCATAGTTCTTCTTTTAATTTTAAAAATTTCTTCCAGCCGGGCGTGGTGGCACACGCCTGTAATCCCAGCACTCGGGAGGCTGAGGCAGGAGGATCGGTGTGAGTTCGAGACCAGCCTGAGCTACAAAAGTGAGCTCAAGGCCAGCCTCAACTGCATAACGAGACCCTGTCTCAAAAAGACAAAAAAATAAAAAAATAAAAAAATAAAAACATAAAAATTTCTTCCAAGCCAGGGAGATAGCTCTGTGGTTCAAGTGCCTACCTGGGAAGTACAATGACCTGAGTTTCATCCCTAGTACCACATGTGGTGCCAGCCCTGTAACCTGGGTGTATTGTGTTGGCCCTGAAACCGGGCATAGTGGTGCATGCCTGTAATCCCAGTGCTAGGGAGGCTGAGACAGAAAAATCACTATGAGTCTGAGGTACGTAGAGAGACCCTGTACCAAATTAAAAAATTTCTTCCATGTAAAAATCTATAGGGATATAACTCAGCAGCATAAATGCTTGCCTGGCAAGTACAAGGTCCTAAATTAAATCCCCAATACCACACACACACACACACACACACACACATAAAGAAGACAACTCGATAGGGAACATGGTTTAGAAGCAGTGTGTATAACTAGCACATCTGAGGCCCAAGGTTTAATTCTGAGTACTACCAGATCCATAAGTAAACAAAAACTAATAAATGTGAGATTAATCAAATTGGAATGAACTGCAACACACACTTCTCAATAAAAGAGAACCTTCTTTCCAATTGTCACATTCTAAAACAGATTTGCTAGCTGTGCAAAAACAAAGTCACCCCTATTCAGACTTCAGAAGAATCTTCAGTTTGTGGGGCCCGGCGGGATGGCTCAGTGGTCTAAAGCGCCTGCTTGGGAGAGCTTGGGCAGCTTCAGGGACTGCAGTTCGATCCTGGGCACCACATGCTGCACCAGCCTTGCCCTGGGGTGGGCTGAGCCGGCCATAAAAATGAGTGAATAAACAAACAAAGGTTCTGAAACAACAATAAAATAAAATAAAATAAAATTCTTAAAAAAAAATATGTTGTAAAAAAAAGAATCTTCAGTTTGTGATGGTAAAACAACAAAATGACATGAAAGGGGGCCGGGGAGATAGCTCCGTGGCACAAGTACCTGCCTGGGAAGTGCCAAGGTCCTGAGTTTGAACCCCAGTCCCACCAAAAAAAAAAAAAAAGACATGAAAGTATATAGTATATGAAGTGCGACCTCTGGGGCCCAACCTCTGTGGGGCCTCAAATAACAGAGAAGACTCAAGGAGGCAGAATTATACTTTTCCCCATCAACATCTGATATGGACTTTTCACTCGTACTACACCAATTTCTAAATCCTGTACTTAGTGTGATGAGCACCTTGTAAGTGTTAGTGGTACTGACAAATTCTCTTCTACATTAGGAAAAATAGTATCTTCAGAAATTAGGAATAGGAGAAGGAAACACTGTGTACAGGTAAGGCCTACATTCTATCCTTCACATGTCAACTGTGTTATCTGGAGGAGTTTGCAAAGCACTCCTGGATCTACCTTCAGATAAGAAATCAGAGCTAGCCGGGTGTGGTGGCACACACCTGTAATTCCAGCACTTGGGAGGCTGAGGCAGGAGGATCAGTGTGAGTTTGAGACCAGCCTGGGCTACAAAAAATGAGCTCAAGGCCAGCCTGAGCTGCAGAGAGAGACCCTGTCTCAAAAAGAAAAAAAAAAAAAAAAAAAGAGAGAGAGAGAGAGAGAGAAATCAGAGCTAACACTGCCCTGTATGCTTTTGGACTTGGCCATACAAGCTGGTTTTCTTTTCCAGAGCCTGGTAAGTACATGGTATGTAAACAGCTGTAATGCTAGCTATGAGTTCGTGAGTTTTAGTTCAACACAAGCAAATTTGTACTGTGCTACCTGTTGGACAGCTGTGCCTGAGAGCTGGGACTCAGTACTTCTTGTCCACTCCATGTGGGCACTAAAAAGGAAATGAACAGAGTTAATTACAGTTTGTCAATGATTCTTTTATGAACAAGGTGCAATTAATGACCTGTTGCAGTCAAGGATCCCTGTATTAGTCTTTGACAGATTTTCCCCTTCTGGCAGCAGTGACTCCCCATGGATGGTGTGCAACTGTACAGCAGCACAGAACGCCTGGCGGAGGAGGGAGAAGCTGAGGAGGGAAGCGAGTCACTCATTTGTGACTTATGGCCATGGAATTCCTCCCCAGACTGGAGCTATTTCCCCTTCCTTCCTTCCTTCCTTCCTTCCTTCCTTCCTTCCTTCCTTCCTTCCCTCCTCTCTCTCCCTTTCCCTCTTCTCTCTCTCTCTCTCTCTCTCTCTCTCTTTCTTTCCTTCCTTCTTTCTTTCTTTCTGTATTAGGTGCAGGGTCTCACTGTACAGCTCAGACTTTAGTGATCCTCCTGTTTTCAGCCTCCCCAGCACTGGGATTACAGGTATGTGCCATCAAGCCCAGATTGAGTAGCTGGCTCAGTGCACGCAGGGGCAGGGCCAACAAGGCATGTGATGCCAGGGATGGAAGGTTCTTAGTCCACTGAGCTATCTCACTGGTCTTTACTGTTTGTTTCTGACAACTTGAAAAAAGTGACCACTTACACAACTTCTAGATCAGCAGTTCTTAACCTGTGGGTCTCTACCCCAGCAGGGGTTGAAGGACCAAAACACAGAGGTCGCCTAAAGCCATTCCAAATCATAACTGTAGCAAAATTACAGGTTGTTTCTTTTCTTTTGGCCTTTTTTTTGAGACAGGGTCTCGCTATGCAGTTGAGGCTGGCCTTGAGCTCACTTTTGTAGCCCAGGCTGGTCTCGAACTCGCACCAATCCTCCTGCCTCAGCCTCCCGAGTGCTGGGATTACAGGCGTGAGCCACCACGCCCGGCTACAGGTTGTTTTTTTAAGATTTTTTTTTTTTATTTATTTCTCTTAAACCTCATTTATTTGTTTGTGTTGTGGCTGGCTCAGCCCGCCCTGGGGTGGGGGTGCACAGCGTGTGGTGTCAGGGATTGAGGAGTGGTTGCAGCGCTTGCCTTAACTTTCTTCCACAGGCACTTTAGACCACTGAGCCATCTCGCTGGCCCAAAAATTAGTTTTGAAGTAACCACCAAAATTATTTTTTGGTTTGGGATCACTACAACATGAGGAACTATATTGCAGGGTCACGGCATTAGAAAGGTTTAGAACCATTATTCTAGGTACAACTGCTGACAAATCCTAATATTGCTTTTTTTTTTTCTTTTTTTTCTTTTTTTGAGACAGGGTGTCACTATGCAGTTCAGGCTGGTCTTGAGCTCACTTTGTAGCTCAAGCTGGTCTCAGACTCACAAGATCCTCCTTCTTCAGCCTCCTGAGTGCTGGGATTATAGGCATGCACCACCAGGCCCAGCTTCTAATGTTGCTTTCTTTTAAAGCATAGTTTCACAGTACTTTTGCCAATTTTCTACTCAACAGCACTTTGTCAATCTTGTTATAAAAGCTACCATTTGCTGAGTGTTTAGTCTGTGCCAGACACCATATTAAAGGCTTGAAATAAAATGATCTAATTAAGTAACAGCAAGAAAGAAGAGCACAGCTTCAGTGAAGCCAGGGTTCAGTTCTCAGTACTGCTTCTCCTAGATATGTGACCTTGGGCACAGCTTTTAGCCTCACTGAGCTTTAAATGTCCCATCATAAATCCAGAAAAATACCTCCTCCTTTACAAGGTATCTGTAAAATTTAACGAGATGTGGAATACCTGCATGTGAAACATTTAATATGCATAGCTGTCACTTAATAAAAAGAATCCTAATAATTGTATCAAATGATAACTGTGATGGTACCACTTATGCAAAAATATTACCAGCTCATGGGTACACGAAAAAATCAGCAGAGGTGGCCTCTAGGCCACTTCGGACTTAGTGAACCTATCTCTGGGTGGAACTGTCTTTAAAGCAGGAATAGAAGACAGGAGAAAAATGATCCGAGCCTGGGAGTAGTGGTGTATGGTTGTAGGCCCAGTGCTCGTGAAGCTAAGGCAGGAGGACCACTGCAAGTTCAAGGCCAGTCTGAACTATATAGCAAGGCCCTATTTCAAAACAAAAACTAGCTGGGCATGGTAGCGTATGCCTGTAATCCCAGCACTTGGGAGACTCAGGCAGGAAGATTAATGCAAATGCGAGTTCAAGACCAGCCTCAGCTACAAAAGTGAGCTCAAGACCAGCCTGAATTGCATAGTGAGACCCTGTCTCAAAAAGACAAAAAACAAAAACAAACAAACAAAAAAACCCAAAACAACAACAACAACAAAAAAAAGTACTGACCTGAAGACATAAAGGTGGGGGTTCTTGCCCAGCATGCTGCTGCAGCAGACCCTAGCTAGGGCCCTATGTGGCCCTGGGTTGGATGACCAATGCTGCAACATACTGGGGAGAAGTGACTCAAGGCACTTTTAGATGGCAAGCAGGAAGACAGGAGGGAGGTACACTTGGCTTCAGTGGTACTGGTAATGTTGACTGCATAAAGATTCTAAAGAGTATTACTGTTATTATTATTATTATTATTATTATTATTATTATTTGGTGGTACTAGGAATTGAACTCAGAACCCTGTACTTGCCTGGCAAGTGCTTATTCTACTGAGCTATTTCCCTGGCCTCTCATTTTGTTGTTATAATTTTGGGGGGTTTGTTTTTATTTTTTTATTTTTTTATTTTTTTGAGGCAGGATCACACTACATAGCACTGGTTGGCCTTCAGCTTGTGGAATTCCTCCTACCTCAGCCTACCAAGTACTGGGATTCCAGCTGTGTGACACTATAACCCACTATTACGTTTTAAAACTTGTCTGGGCATGGTGGCACATGCCTGTAATTCCAGTACTCAGGAGACTGACACAGGAGGATCATTAAGTGTTTGAGACCAGCCTCAACTGCATAGTAAGAACTTGTCTCTCAAAGATAAAAACAAACAAACAAAAAACACCTGCATACACATTATGTCAATTAGCAGAATACTATATTTAAGTTATCCGTGTTCATGTGCACCTGCATCCTCTATTTCTAGTTCTCATCTGAGATCCCAAGACAGAATTTCCATACAAATGATAACTGCTTTTAGCTCAGTGGACTAAGATCACTGTAGAGCGATGTGACAGGCAATCCTTCAGAGCGTGTGTCTGGCTTGACTTAGACCTTGAAGGGTGAGACTGGACAGAAGGACACAGACAGCAGTAGGGAAGGATGGTGAGGGCAGTGGACAGAGGCTCCCATGGCTGAAGCAATGCTATGAGCAGTCCTGGGAGCTAGCAGACCTGCAGTCTAGTAGTCCTCATCCCTAAGTGTTGTAGGCTTCTGAGTAGGTCCCTCTTATCACCCCTGCATCCAGTGTTCATTCCCAGGAAAAAAAGGAAACATGATCTTTTGGGTTCCCTCCATTGTACAATGCCATGGCTGTGCCTGTAACTGCAATTCTGAAGGAAGATCACAG
>PVJA010053735.1:0-11865 GCA_004027025.1 Myocastor coypus
TTTGTTTGATTGGTTTCTCACCTTTCCGTTTGTTACTGGGAAAAGAATACCTCTGGGACAACAATAAATTAGCAAACTTTCATTGAGGTGTAGAAAGGAAGTCAGAAGGTTTGGAAGGACCATCTTGAAGACCTGGTAGGAAACATGAGCACTCTTCATGGAAGCCTCTTCCCGTAAGTGGGTGGAGTCGGAAAGAACAACGGGGGACAGAAACGTCTCTGGCCAGAACAACTGCTGGTGGTGTCTCAGGAGAGTAGAACAAGCCAAAGTGGGTCTCTGGTCTCCCCCTGGTGACCGCCTGCCTGCACACCCCTTGCCCAACTGGGGGGGGGGGGCTCAGCTCCAAAGGAATCAGGAGAGAGAGACGCATCTAGCCCAGGCCAAGCACAGCCGCAGCGTGGCCAGTGCTAAGGAAGGACACCAGGACGCACACACCAGGGCCTGGCCTCCCATGCCCTGCGAAACCAAGCCCTGAGCCAGTCTCCTTCCCATCCACACCTCACAAAGATACCATCCCACTCCACTCCTCAGGGGATCCACCCCGGGGCATTCGGGGCATTCGCTGACTATTTTTAAAGCAACATAATAAACCATGTTACAACTCTGTAAATGCAAGATCCAGACCTCACATTTTAAAGGAGAAACACTACCACGCTGGATGGAGAAGAAAAGGAATGGAAGCTCTGCCTAGGACAGGCCCAGGGTTGTAGTCCAGGCAGTCTACATGCAACCGTGGCACAGTGTGTGACCAGCAGTCGCCTGTGGCCTAGAACCACGGAATGGTGCTCTGCATCCCCCTCACATCCTAAACGTAAACCAGCCGGCTCTCCAGTGGCCTCGAGATACCAGGGAGACTCCCTTTCACAAGCCCCAACCCCTCTTGCCAACTGCCTCCATCCATGGCGACGGACCACAGGGTGGGAAGGCCAAGGGTGCAGGTAGAACCCTCACGCCCCAGCTGCACCCTGCGCCTCCACCGCGCTGGTTGCCCACGGAGCACTCGCCACGGTCAGTTTGCTGTCCTTATTTCTGTTCCCTTCGTTTCTCTTTTCTCTCTCGCTCGCTCCCCCTGTCCCCTTCTCCTTCCCTCCATCCCTCCCTCGTTTTCTTCCTGCTTGGGGCTGAGCCCGAAGGCCCATAATGCTGAGCACGCACGTGCACCTCCAGCTCCACGTGTCCTATCTCCTTCCAAACCTTTTCAGTCTCTCCAAGCACAGATAAAGACAACAAGCTGATCCTTTACTACCACTTTCCAAGCTTTCCTCCTCCATGTGTGCTTCAACTCATATTTCTTTCACTCATTAAATCAAATTCTTAGGGATAGGGATTTAGCTCAGTGGTACAGTGCACACGACACCCTAGATTCAGTGCCATTAGTAGGCAAACCAACCAACCAACAGTTTCCAAGTTTTTGCAGGTCCCAGCTTGGAAATACAGGCGGTGGGAAGGTGCAAGTCCTCAGGTGTTGTCAAACACCCCTGAAAAACGGGCTGTTGTCCTGTCACTCTTGGATTAAGACACCCCTGCTGCTCCTAAGGAGCCACTGCGCACCCACAGCCAAGATTTCTGCAATTCGTGCAAAGCAGGGTCTGTGTCCTTAGGAAGGAGGAAATTACTTGGACCATGAAGAAGGCTTTCTAATAAGGCTTCGAGCAGAGCGTCTGGGTGGAGGTGGGTTTGCTGCTCAGCCTCGGGCTGCGCTGCTAATAAAAGCAAGCAGTTGGCTGGCCGCTGCCAAGCGCCATAGACCTGTGATGTCAGAATTCATTATGCACACAGGGGCTATTTACTGCCTCATAAACTTGTAGACAAGGAAATTGTGAGTGAAAAGTGGTTTCCAAAGCCTCCATGCAACCACTCACGCAGCACTTCCCCCAAGGACCACCAGCCCATCTCTGAGGACTTCTCCAGCCAAAAGCAAATTGCTGCATCCAGAGTAATAGCAGTCTTCCTCCCTGGTTCAGTTTTTAGGACCTATACCAACCACTCCTGAGCCAGCACGGGGTCAGGCTGGTGAGAATTCAGTGCATATTTCCAAGGGAAGGATGCTTATTTATCAGAGTTGGGGTGAGGAAGGGAACAAGGGAAAGATAAGGTGAAAAGAGGAAGGGGTCAAAGACAGGCTTCCATGGCATTAGTCCCTTCCAGAGGGAGAAGTCAAGCAGGCCCCCGAAGGCCAGGGCCTCAGCACTGGCTCAGAGTAACAGTGCTGCCACGCACTGCCATATGCGAACGCTGCCGGAGACTCAGCACTCAGAACCAGCCCAGCACTGGTAGGCACTCGGAGACACTAGCGGAGGGAGCGACAGCGAGGGTGATGTGCTCTGTAGTCTCCACCCAAGGGTAAAGGTGATGAGCAGTGCAAATATCACCCTCCTAGGGAGGATGCTCGCGCCTTTCCCCACCCGTGGCAGAAGCAATACTTCGTCAGGAGCCTATGGAAGTGTCCCTCACCCATCAGAAGCACTCCTCAGGGCTGGGATATGTGGCTCCATGGCCGAGTGATGGCTGTGCAGAGGTAAAGCCCTGCATTCAATAGATACATTTCATTTACTCAACCAATAACTTGCTTATGAATTTTCCCTCCTTTGTTTGATAATTTAACTCCTTCCTCTTCAAAATGTATTTCTGGATAAGTCAGAGGACAAGAAATGATTATAAGAAAATAGAGGGCCCGGCGAGATGGCTCAGTGGTCTAAAGTGCCTGCTTGGGAAAGCTAGGGCGGCTTCAGGGACCGCAGTTCGATCCCCGGCACCACATGCTGCGCCAGCCCTGCCCTCAGGGCGCAGGCTGAGCCGGCCATAAAAATGAGTGAATAAACAAATAAAGGTTCTAAAACAAGAAAAAAATAAATAAAAATAAAAAAAGAAAATAGAGGTGATGTGCGCATCTATCTCAAACACATCCAGCATGACTGCACCATCACCACTGTCATTTACTGCTGTCTGGACGTTCCAGCCGGTGCAGGACCGCCTAACCAGCTCTCCTTAAAGGAAGAGCAACTGTCTCTATTTTGACTGAGTCTGGCCCTATTTCCTTGTATTGATATGTAAGAGCCGGCTAGGACTTTTGTTTATCCTTTCATTTGGCCTTAAGCAATGCATATTGTTCTAGCTGAGGTGTTGATGGTAGTCTTTGAAGGTGGTATGCGTGTCTCCCTGGTAACCTGTACCTGCTGCTCCTTAATGTGAGCCGGGTCGTGACAGGTCAAAGAGCTTATGCTCCGTGCTGCCAGCTGGGAAGGAGCCTGAGACAGAAGCTACGACTTCCTGGGACTTGAAAGACTACATCAAAGCTGAAGCACCAGACTACCCAAAACATTAGATGCTATGTAAATAGCCTTATGCAGATTACTCTCTCTGCATATCCTCTGCTGGTGGCAGATGTAAATGCAGGACCCCCACCTAGCTCAGCTCATGGTATTCACCACCTCCCACAATTCTCAGTCGTTCTTCCTCAAGTCACTCCTCCACTGAATAAAGCTGGGTGGGGCCTTGGATCGCTCTCTTTGTTCCAGAAGCCCTTCTTTGTGGCTGGAGGTAGAGCCCCTTGACTCCCTGATAACTATGAATATGTTTTAGTGTCTTTATTTTTTGCCATGGGTTGCATAGGAAGTGGTAGATTGGAACCATCTTGGTGAGATTCTAATAACGTGACTTTGGGATTATAAATACTGACTTCTCCAATCAAAACGAGGACCTAGAAGGGACCCCTACACAGCCAATGCAATAAAACAGGAAGGCGGGGAAGGTACACCGCCTGGCACACGTCCCAAAGTGTGTTCCTTGGAACGCTACTCTTCTAGTACGTGAAACAAAGTTGTTCTATTGCCATAAGCCTTCTCCAAGCCTAAAATAGGTCACAATGGCAGTAAGTGTCCAAAAGGAGAAACACTAGCTGGTGTTTTCTGACTCCTCACATATTGAACTGTTCTTTTTCCAGAGAAATTTAAAGGTTTCGTATTCCTTGGAACAATCTGTTTTGTTTTTTTTTTTTCTATTTAAATATGCAATGTATTTCTTTTCTAAGTTTTTCATTAATTTTAATGAGAAAGAAATAGCAATGAGACAGTTTGAAAACAGGTTAATAGGATAGTTATAACTAATACATATTGTTGTCTTCATAGTAGTTATTCAGAGTAAAAGATGTAGACATGATATCTGTGTAACTACTATTAGTACAAATCTTTCTTCTCATTGAACTTAGAGAAAGTAGTTGTATATCTATCCTATTTTATATTTACAGATATATATATATTTTTTTCCACTACAAAATGGTCCTTCATTTATATCCCTCTTTTATATTTTGTCAGAGATGGGTGTTTCACTGCCATTCAAATATTGTAGGTGCATGAATTTAGCAAAATAACCCAACATAGTTGAACAGTCCATAATAGTAGTGGGTTATCAGCAGAACTGGCAATGTCAGAAGTTGTTGACTTGAGCCTTTCACAGCTTAGCATATTAATATGGCTTCATTTTCTATATCTTGTGGCTATACTTTTCTGCTAATGGTTAAGACCAAGATAAAGCTAGACTATATAACAAAAAATGTAACTGTTTTATCTCCCAAGGTCAGTCAAATCCCCTCAGGATTTACCCTGAAACCATGTACAGCAGACTGTAGAACTTTTGTCAGTGTCAGCCATCTGGATGAATCACAGCCACTGCTTGACCAATTTCTTCTCTGTGAAAGCCTGAGAGAATGTTTTTCTCTAGGTGACTCTCCTTAGGCACACTGTACATCATCAATGGTTTTTCTCTGTAGCCCCATAATCTCCTTGAACAGAAAATTTGGGACACCACTGAGATGCAGGATGTTATAGCACAGGTTCTCTTATGTCCTAAGTCCTCGCTGACCTTGAAGGGCTAGGGCCAAAATATTGGCTGCCCCTGTAGCCCTTCTTTTCTAATTTTTTTTTGAATTTTTATTTATTTTTTTTTCTTGTTTCAGAACTTTTGTTTGTTTGTTTATTTATTTTCATGGCCGGCTCAGCCTGCCCTGAGGGCAGGGCTGGCACAGCATGTGGTGCCGGGGATTGAACCGCAGTCCCTGCAGCCACCTAAGCTTTCCTAAGCAGGTGCTTTAGACCACTGAGCCCTCCTGCCAGGCCCTAATTTTTTCATCTGCAAACTTAGGTTGTTAACCCTTCAGAAGAGAAGCTTAATGATATTATTACCCTATAACATAGGCAATTGAGCTTAGCATCACTGTCTGTCTGAATATCAAACACTTGAGGCATAACATGGAACTGGTATTTTCCAACAATCTTTGATATTCTAAACTTTAAATCTCTACAGAGGGCCTGGCAGGATGGCTCAGTGGCCTAAAGTGCCTGCTTGGGAAAGCCTGGGTGGCTTCAGGGACTGTGGGTCGATCCCCGGCACCACATGCTGCGCCAGCCCTGCCTTCGAGGTGGGCTGAGCCAGCCATGAAAATAAGTGAATAAACAAACAAAGGTTCTGAAACAAGAAAATAATAATAATAAATAAAATTTTAAAAAAATTTTTAAAGAAAAAATCTCTACAGAATGTGAAAAAACAAGTACCCATTTTTTACACAGAAATTTAGAAACCTAATCATATACAGCATTGTAGCAGGACAATCCTATGATTTTTTTTTCTTGTCTCATTTTTTTATTACTTGGAACCATCTGTGAGAAGCCCAGAACTGAGAAAAATCTGGATGTGAGCCTTACATCCTTGCAACTAAAGGCTGAGAGAAAGTTCTTCTGGCTCCTTTGATTTTCAGGTTTCTTGTCTGTAAAATGGGAATTGCAGCAATTATCTCACAAAATATTATAAATATTGAATTAGTTAAGCAATAGAAAATCACTTACCCTGAAGAACTGCTCAAAATCGGCATTAAGACAACCACAAGAAACCCTTTTGTTAGGAAATAAGCCACGCTGCAAATACTGCAGCGCAAGGGCTCTGTCTCACCACCTCTCCCCAAGGTGCCGACCGTCACAGCTGCCAAAGAAGAGGCTTGACGGCATGCTTGGTCCTTTAATCTGATGCACACCTTTCGATACAGCCATCTCCCTGCTGGGAAACAAGAGCGAGAGAAAGGTGGTTCTCACAGTGGCGAAGCGCGGAAAACACGTGACAGTTCACCCGCGTGCCCTCACTTGCATCTTGGCGGCTGCGTGCGTCATGTGTGGGCTGCTTCTGCACAGCTTCTGTACTCCCAATTCCACTGGTCTTGGTGAAGGTGTTGCCTGACAACCCGGATATTGGGAAAGGGGATGAGGCGGACCCCTTAGGTGAGCTTGCTGGGTCACAACCTCCATCCTGGCACACTGATTTGGACAGCGGTAAATGCTTCGTCCTGAATTATGAATCCTGGGGGCTGCAGAGCAAGCCTGAATGTAGAACTGTGTATTTCATCGATTCCTGATAGTATTGCCTTCATCTTTGAATCAGAAGGCATCTGCCTCACCTCTGCCCTATCAAGTGAATTCCTGCACAGTGAGTTCTGTCTCAGAGGTGGAGGCCAGACCCCCCTCACACCCCCACTTTTGGAAACCCAAATGCAGCTGTGACTCTGTCCTAGGCCACTCCTCCGAGAATTCTACATGAGAGACGTGAACCTGAGAACCAGCGATTCCCCATGCATGCGCAATCTCCTCCTGTGCCAGGGCATCCCCACCCAAGACCCGCAGGGCAGGAGATGGTGAGCTCGCTTAGCCCCTGCCTGCAGGAGTTAAGTTTTCCGTTGCTCACAGCCTAGAACACCCCGACTTACATTTCTTGGGATCTACTTCACTAAAAGTTCAACAAAATACTTCTTATTCAGAACATGGTATCTATATTACTTATGTAAAGGTCACAATTAAAATTGATCATCAGCCGGGCATGGTGGCGTACGCCTGTAATCTCAGCACTTGAGAGGCTGAGGCAGGAGGATCGATGCGAGTTCAAGACCAGCCTGGGCTACAAAAGTGAGCTCAAGGCCAGCCTGAACTGCATACCGAGACCCTGTCTCAATAAGACAAAATAAATAAATAAATAAATAAATAAAAATAATAAAAATAAAAAAAAAAATAATAATAAAATAAAATTGCTCTTCAGCCTTTTCAAAATCTAATGGCCCTCAAAGGTGCCAGCTTCTCCTCACATGCACCAGCCTTTGTCTCTCCATCAGAGTCACAGCTCCTTTCAGAACCCACTGTATTTAAGATGCACATTTGGATGCGTAACCTGGTAAGATTTGAATACTGCTGAACTTAAGATTCCCCTCCCCTCCCCACAGGGCTGGGCTGTGGCTGAGCAGGCAGGATCTGCCTGAGTTCAGTCCTCAGTATCAAATAACAGGAATGGGAATAGGAATAACAGTGATTCCTTCCAATCATACACATGTTACGGTTTGTGTCTAGTTGTCCACCCAAAGCCTCATGCAATCATGGGGTGTGGCTTCTATAGATTGAGACTTGATCCATGATCCCTGGGACTGTGTTTTAGTACTGATGGGATTATTGGTCTGAGTACGGCTGAGACTATGGGTGTGGTCTAGGGTGGATATCCTCAGGCGGAGAGCCTGAGTGTAACGTAAGGAGCAACAGAGAGAAAGACTAGAGCTGTAGCTGTTGCTCTGCTGCCCTGATTGGCTGCCTCTGCCACCATTTTGCTGCTGTTCTGCTGCCATGAACTGGATGCTCTCCACCCTGCTCCACTCAGCCTTGGGCCAGCCGAATATGGACTGAAACCTCCACAAACTGTGAGCTAAATAAACCTTTCCTTCCTTCATTTTGGGTGTTGGGTATTTGTCCCAGCAACGTGTAAAAAGTAACTAAGACAACACACTTCTAATAATCCATGGCCTGAATTCCATGCCTATAGATTTTAGGAATCATGTGGCTCTGGAGCTGAACTGGAAAACTCTACCTATCTGGAAATGCAAGCCCCTTGTGTGAGTGCCTCACAGAAACAAGTGGAGAAAGCCAAGTGACCCTGAAAAGCATTTTACCTTAGTGCCTATATTGTAAAGTTGGTGGCAATGACATAGTAATTACGGAACGATGGGTATTTGAGAAAAAGAAGAGGAACTGCCACACACACACACACACACACACACACACACACACACAAACGTGTGCATGTGCACACGCGCATGCTGTTGCAGAGTGTAGGTTGAACCCCAGACAACTAGATGGCCCTGGTGAGACCTTCCCTCCACCCTGCACCCCCATTACCGGAGCCTCGCTGAGCTGCAGCCCACCCCCTCCTTTCAAGAGCCTTGGAGAGTGCTACCTGACCCCCCAGCATTATGAGAGGCTTGCAACCCCACAACCCCAGAAAGAAGGCTTGAGCCCCAGACAGTGAAGGAGGCTTGGTGCCCTGCCCCGCCTACCCACAGTTAAGGGAGCCTCTCTGGGCTGTGGCCCACTCCCTTGCCTGCTCAGGAGCATTGCAGAGCTGGGGCTCGTGCCCCTCCACCATCACAGAAGCCATGCTGAACCTCAGAGAGCAGGAGCTCTGGCGAGTCTGCCGCATCCCCCTACTGTTGCGGGAGGCTTTCGGACTTGAACTCCATGCCCCACACCCCTACCATCACTGCTAAGTCCTGGTGGTCACTGGGAGCTTTAAAAATATCAAAACGAAGAAGCAAAAGGCAATCTCAGCTATGCAGCCCACCCAGAGCAAGTCCAGGAGACAGGAACGTAGAAGAAATGGAAACCTCATTTTTTTCCCACCTGAAATTTCTGAAATGATAGCAGCTGAAGTAAAGGAACCACTCCATCAGGCTATAGAGGAAATCAGATCAGAAATCATCTCTCAAATAAAAAAGAAATGACAATACCCATGAAAGAATTGCTCAGCACTTCTAAAGAAGACACAGATAAAAAAAAAAAAAAGAAGAAGAGAGTAGAAAAATGATGGAAACACTGAGAATGCTATAGGACAGAATAACTAGAATGCATTAAACAGATTTAAACAGATCTTCATGAAATTAAGGATCCCATAAAAATCTGGTGAAACCACTTAAACAAAACTGAAGATAGACTGTAAGACCTTTAAGACAGCACTGCAGCTAGTGGCCACAAAAGGAAGATATCATCACAATGACGAGAAAGCAGGAAACACCAGTTCAACAGCTGTGAGATGGTGCGAAGAGAAACAATACAAGATTGGTAGCAACAGGCATCAATGCGACAAACACCAATGACAGAAAAACTATTTGTAAAAGTAATGGCAGGAAATGTCCCAAGCATAGGAAAAGAATCTGTCATTCAGGTACGTGAGACCTATAGAACTCCAATTAGCCATAACTGAAATAAATGGACACATAATAATAAAGATCCATGAAGTTCAACAAAAGCACAGACTATTAAAAGCTGTTAAGAGTAAAGAAACAGATTACCTATAGTGAAAAGTCTATCAGACTCACAGCAGATTTCTCAACATAAACCATAAAGTCAAAAAGAGCTTAGAGCAAAGTATCTCAGTTTCTGAAAGTAAACAAATTTCAGCCCAGAATGATGTACTCCAAAAAGTTATCTATCAAATTTAATGGAGAGATAAGACAATTCCATGACAAAGGATAGCTCAAGAAATTCATGATCACCAAACCAACCCTAAAGAGTTCTGACAGATATTCTAGAAAGGGACAAAAATGACCACAACCTCAAGAACAACCACAGAAAGGAACTTCCAAGTAGAGCAAACAATTAAATAAAGGGGGAAAGATAGTGATCCCACACCAGGGAAATAACATCACAAAGATAAGCCAAGGTGTATGAGTTATGCAGAGCAGTACAAATAGCCTCAGTTTACAAATCAAAAGGGCAAACTGGCACAGTGGATCAAGAAACAAAACATAACCATATGCTGTATATAATAAACACATTTAACTCAAAAGGAAATTCATAGATTGGAAGTCAAAAGATGGAAAACAATACTCCACGCAACAAAAACACAAAAAAAAGCAGGGGTAGCTATTCTGGTTGCTGGCAATGTGAACTTTTCAAACCAAGAATGGTCAATATAGATAAGCAAGGTCACTAAATATTTGTGTGGGAAAACTGCAAGAGGAAAATATAATAATCATAAATATATATGTACCCAGTGTAGGAGCACCCAACAATATAAGAAATTTTAACAGACATGAAAACCACATGAGTAATGACACAAGTATAACAGGGTATTTTACCACCCATTGTCACAAAGAGGAAGATCAACTAGGCAAAAATGAGCAGAAGTAAACCAAACCTGGGAAGAAACAGACTTACTCGACCTTTGCAGAGCGCCCTACCCAGTGGCCTCAGAACACTCATTCTTCTCAGCTGCACACAGGACATTCTCAAAAATAGACCGCATGCTAGCACAGAGAGTACGCTGAAGTAAATGCAAAGGAATTGAAATTACCCCATGCACATTATCTGGCAAGCGTGCAAGGAAACTGGAAATTACTGACAAAAGAAACAGCAAAAACTCTCTGAACACATGGGAATTAAATAACACCCTCCCGAACAATGAATGTATCACAGATGAAATTAAAGAGAAATTAAACAATATTTACAATCAAATGAAAATGCAGATACAGCTCACTAGAACCTGTGAGACACATTGGAAGCTATCCTAAGAGGGAAATTTACAGTGACAAATCCTCACATCAGGAAAACAGAATGAGCGCAGGGGCCTGGGGTTTGATCCCCGGGCCTGCAGTGCTTTCCCTGCCCCAGGAGCACACTGGGATTGAGACTGGGCGTGGTGGCACTGTCCCTATAAGTCCAGCTCTTGGGAGGCTGTAAGCAGGTGGATCACTACAAGTCTGATCTAGTAGTGAGACCCTGAACATCCTGTAGAACTTCCCTAAAACACAAAAATAAAAAACAAAAAAAATAGAGGAAAACAGAATAAGCCCAAATAAACAACCTTATGCTGCACTTCAGGCTCCTAGAAAAAGAAGAGCAAGCCAAGCCCAAGGCCCAGAGAAGGCAGGAAATGATAAAAGATCAGAACAGAAATAAACGCAATGGAGACAAAGAAAATAGTACAAAGAATTAATGAATACAAGAGTAGGCTTTTTGAAAGAATAAATGAAATTTATGAATCCTTATCTAAACTTCTCCAAAAAAAGAATTCAAATTCATTTAATAAGGAATGAAAAGAGTAAAATCACTGTACACCCTACAGAAATTCAGAAAATCATCAATACCTATTTCAAAAGCTTTATTCTCACAGGATAGAAAACAAAAAATAAAGGGACAAATTCCTAGATATATGTGTATTACCAAAGCTAAATCAAGATATAAAAATTCTGAATAACCCAATATTGGTCGAAGAAATTGAAAATGTAATAAAAACTTACAAAGAAAAGTCCAGGTCCTGGCCCGGCAGGATGACTCAGTGGTCTAAAGCACCTGCTTAGGAAAGCTTGGGCGGCTTCAGGGACCGCGGTTCGATCCCCAGCACCACATGCTGCACCAGCCCTGCCCTCAGGGCAGGCTGAGCCGGCCATAAAAATAAATAAACAAACAAACAAAAGTTCTGAAACAAGAAAATAAATAAATAAATAAATAAGGGAAAAAAAGAAAAGTCCAGGTCCTGATGTATTCCCAGAGGAATTCTACAATAAATTTAAAGAAGATTTAATACCAACTTTTCTCAAACTCTACAGTGAAATTCAAGTGGAAGTAATTTCCTCAAACCCATTTCTAGAGGTAAGTATCAAACTGACACTAAAACCAGAGAAAGATCCAACCAATAAAGAGAACTACAGGCTTATCTGTCTAATGAACATGGATGCAAATATCTTCAATAAAATGCTTGCAAACAGAATGTAGCACATCATCAAGAAGATTATATATCATGACCAAGTGGGATTCATCCCAGGAATGCAGGGATGGTTCACTATATGCA
>PVJA010053736.1:0-11873 GCA_004027025.1 Myocastor coypus
GGAGGAGGAGGAGGAGGAGGGGGAGGAGGAGGAGGAGGGAAAAGGCACCGGGTGTTGAGCAGGCTGAGGCACTTGTCTCTAGATAAGACCCGGAGTCTCGAGGAGCTGGGTCCTGCCTGGTGTTTTGACCATGGGAAGAATTTTGAGCTTCATTTTGAAGATTACAAAGAAACAGAGGAATCTAAAGAAGGATAATTGCTGCTAATGAGGATGACAGAGATCATGCTAGTGGCATTACTATGCGCCAGGGAATGTTCTGTCCTGTGATGGCAACAGCGTTAGCTCACGCAATCCTTACGTCATTAGGTGAGGTAGAAACTATGATTATCTCCATCTCACAGATGGGAAAACTGACTTGGAGAGAGCTTCTCTCTGACCGCAGTGTGAAGGGAAGACTCACAGGGGGAAAGCAAACCTCTAGGCTGGTTCAGACACTATCGTGCTACAAGGTAGTGTAAAACAAGGCAGCTGAAATAAATTTGCTGGCGAAGAAGTCCAGAAAGTGAACGGATGAGAGAGACAGTGGGAAGCAAGAATAGGATGAGGCGAGCTTTTAGTGATGACATGAAGGAAATACATTCTCCTCCCCATGTTCAGGTCTCTGTGTTATGAAATAGGACAGTCCACACACTATGACAGGGGAGTTTGGATATATTTTAGACAAGTTGAACTTGGGTGCCCACAAGGCGTCCTTACGGAAATGTTGAACAGACAAACGGGCCCATGGGTCTAGGGCACAGAGGAAACACCCAGCCGGCACACTATGTACTGCTTTGAGTTGCCTATGAATGAGAGCTAGGAGATCCTCCAGAGAGAGCGCAGGAGCGCCTCAGGACTGTGGCCAGGCCATGCCAGCTCTTAGAAGCGGGGCAGAAGAACAGTGAAGGTTTGCAGAGAAAGGCTGGCCACAGGCCTAAAATCAAACCCAGAGGAGCCAGTGACCAGGAAGAGAAACCTTATTATTTCATTGGGAAGGAGTAATCAACAATGTGAAGCACTGTGGAGAGAAACAAAACAAAACAAAGCAACAAAAATGCCTGTAAGAGCAATAATGCATTAATAATATTAATCTGATGCTTTCCATTTTTCTTAAGCTGAGCAGGCGCTTCTTGTCCCACGGATGAGAAAGTGCTAAGTTAGACAAGGACTCTTCAAAGGAGTTCCAGATTTAATATGAGGGAAGAGCCCCCAAGTTGAAGAGGAAGCACAAAGATTCTTCTAGAAGGCAGAAGAGAAGGAGGAGAGCAAAAGCTCAGCCAGGAGCTCAGACCTCCTCCCTGCCTCTGGCCCAAACCCCAAGGTCTTGAGCGGAACGTGCCCGAGGGTGCTGCAGCCAGGACAGGTCCTGAGTGCGTTCCCAGGTGGGGGCGCTGTGTTCCAGAGCAGTACTGCTGGGGGTGCGCAGCGGAGGAGCGCAAGGAGGCTGCACAGCGACGCGGGAGGAGCGACTATGGCGTGGCGTCCAGCGCCCCAGAGCTCCTACTTCTCTGCCTCGGTTGGCTGGTTTTTATTACTTACTATGTGGCATGGAGAATAGCTCGAGATGCTCTGTCCTTCAGGAAGTAGTGGATGCTCAGCAGGCCTCCAGGCCACTCTCCTGCTGAAGAATGAAGTCACTTCAAAGGGAAAGCCACCAGATTAAAAAAAAAAAAAAATCTTCAGCTAGGACTAATTGCAAGCTGTATTTATGATGCTGAAGAACTCTAGGTTCAACCAGAACTGAAGGAACCACAGGTCAGTTAGTGAGAATTCAGGCTCTCACAATCCCCAAAGCACAGGCCACAAATTCTTCAGACACAGGCAGCAGCCACAAATGGCTGCAGGCTGCTCGGAGCAACGCAGTGCAGCGGAAGCTCGGGCCACGGGAAGGGACACGTGAAAAGCAGCCACACGCTCCTGTCCCTAGGAGGACACCAGCAAGAGTACAGTTGTATTGAAACTGAAGAAATAGTCCTGATAAGAAGACTGAACAGTAAAAGTTGTTACTTATTCAGTGGGATTATTAAATACTAATTCAGTGTGATTATGAAATAATATACCGAGTGTACTGGTAAAAGACTTTAAATTTGAAGACACTGAGATACTTTCAAATGCAAAAATCATGTTGGCCTTGTTCTCCCCTCCCTATTTTTTTCGTAAAGGATGAAACACTGGAAAGGCTGGAGAACAGGAGGACCGACCTGGGGGCGTGAACAAAGAAGCCTGTGGGTATTGGCAAACAAGCTAGGGATCAGGAAACAGAGCCACTGAAAAGCGACAAGACGAAAGGAGGCAGATCTTCTGCACGTCGCCGGAAAGCGAACAAGGCCTAGGGTCCTGTGGGAGGGACGGAACGCAGAAGGAGAAGGAAAGGAAGGAGAGGGCGTTGTGCACAAGCCCGCCTCCTCACGACGGGCGTTCCCGTGATGCACCGTGAATACTACTAGTAAGAATGAAAATCAAGAAAAGGAATGTTGGCACCCAGCACAGGGCAAGGCAGCGCGAGGAAACACAGATCGAGCCACTCTCAGGGGAAAGATGGCCCTTTAATGTAACAATGATCAAGAAGAAATTACAAAGTTGATTACTTAGGAGTACGTGTCGGAAATCAACTGGTGTAAAATTTAAGGAGGAAATATAGATGGTTTTGACCTAAGATTTTTAAACAACAGAGAGAGACAGAGAGAGAGAGAGAGAGAGAGAGAGAGAGAGAGAGAGAGAGCACTTAAGCATGCCAAGTAAGTTAGCAAAAGGTTCCTGCACTAATAATTGGGAAAACAACAACAAAACAGTGCAGATTTGTAAAACTATGCTTAACCTCACTCATTTAAAGTGCAAATGAAGCAGGTGGTGGCCCAGGCCCCAAGCCCAAGAAGCGAAAGCTAGATAGTCACAAATTTCAGCTCAGCCTGCGCTGCTTAGGGAGTAAATGAGATCAGGTGACAATAAAGTTTTAAAAAAGACCGTGATTTAATTCAGTCCTAAGGCCTTGAAAAGAAAAACAAAATGAAATGAATTTAAAAATCAAAATGATTTGCTAATCTCGCTGGCCAAGTTAAGAATTTGACCATTTATTTCCTTTTGTAGTCCTTAAAATGTTTATGGTTATTTGTTAAACTGTTCAGGTCTTTTGTTGTAGTCTCGATTCACCCTTTAAAAATGAACTTTTTTTTTTTTTGATATGCATTTCAGGCTGGCCTTGAACTTACTTTTGTAGCCCAGGCTGGTCTTGAACTCACACTGATCCTCCTGCCTCAGCCTTCCAAGTGCTGGGATTTAAAAGTGAGTAGAATCCCTATCTAATTAATTTCTATGTTTTCAATATGTTTTACAATGCCAGAGACAGGACGGTGCTTCTACAGACCATGCAAAAAAATGAATGAATGTTGCACAGGGCCCAAGGCACGTGGTGCTGCTGGTGGTGGTGGTGGTGGTGGGCTCCTAGTGACAAGAACCGCATACTTGGGAGAGCAGCTTAAAAGTATCTACAAGGGACTAGGATATAGCTCAGCAGCACAGTGCCTGCCTGGCAAATGCAAGGACCTGAGTTCGATGCTGGATATGAAACAAAAAAGAACTATGAACAAAATATTTACCAAAGACCATCAAATTCTTCAAAGAAACAATCATGCTTTTAGGGAATAGCCCAAAGCAAACTATTATTGGTGCTTTTATATTTTTTGTTCAGAATGTTCCCAAAAGTTTATTTTATGGTTAAAAGTTATAAATAGCTTAAATTCTCAATGATAAATAGCCATTTAAAACTTATCATGAATAGGGCTAGGGAAATAGCTCAGTAGAATATGTGCTTGCCTGTTAAGTGCAAGGTCCTGAGTGAGTTCAATCCTCAGTACCACAAAAATAAATAAAACTTATCATGAATATATTTGATAGCAAACAGACATTGGGATTAATATTGAAAAATAATTATTACTATGTGGAACAATGCAATAGAAACACATTGTTAAGTAACTAAACTTGATTTTAAAATATATCTATGATGCCACCTAAGTTTTATAAAAAATATTGGGGATGAAGGCAATTACTAAAAATACACAGCCATTTTGAAAGAAATCATATCTGATTATAGGAATCTTTTCATTGTTTTCCTTTCTTACAAAATTTCTACATAACACAGGCAAAATATTTTTTAAAGTAGCTTAAGAATTCCAAGAGCGTTGAGATTTTAGAAAACTGAGATATTTTTTTCCCTTCCGTGTTTTGAGGCAAGAGTCTCATGGTTGGTTTCCATAAATCTCAAATCGCTCCTAATGTCTCTGTTTTCAATTCTAATCTTCTACACCAAACGAAGATAAAGAAGTTGTTTTTCTTTTTTTTTGACTTTTTGAGACAGGGTCTCACTGTGCAGTTCAGGCTGGCCTTGAGCTCACTTTTGTAGGCCAGGCTGGTCTCGAACTCGCACTGATCCTCCTGCCTCAGCCTCCCAAGTGCTGGGATTACAGGTGTGCACCACCACGCCCAGCTAACTAAAGAAGTTTTTAATATCTAGTGCCACATGTATTTTCTCTTGCTTATACTTTTAAAAAATTGTTTTCTATTTTTAGAATAATCTTAATGGTTACTTAACTCTAGTACATATTTAACTTGGACTTAGAACAGATTAGAATCTCCATTTAAAGGATTTAACAAATGAAAATGTAGTGATAGCATATCAATTATGGAATTTAATTGTAGTCTTAAAGTGTAATCACCTATTTTTCTAAGACTTCTGCGGCCTGTGTTAGTTAATAGAGTAAATTTTAAGTAACTCCTGTATGGTATTTGCATTAACATACAAATTCCCCTCTTTATTATGCTTCAGAGTTTCCACTTTCAAAGGACAAAAAGGCGCAACAGGTATCCTTCGTTTCTGCTTCCTGGCCTGGGGGGGGGGGGCTCACGCACAGGTGTTTGCCTGCGCGTTTCTAGCTTTCCGTCGGCAGTGCTCATTGAAGTAGCAATGGGGTTATGCTTGGAAATGTTTACAGCTGCCGCTTTCCCACTAAAATGCTGGCACTTAACATTTACCACCTTAATCCTGACATGTTTTCCACAGGTCCACAGCTCTCTGCATTGACTCCCAAGAGCAGGGGAAAGGCCCACTGCGTCCTGCTATCCCTCTCTTGGACCTATCGCTATGCAAGTGAAGAAAAGATGGAAGAAAGTCCTGGGAAGCAATGAAACAACCTCAAAAAGCACAGATGAACAGGTGGACAAGAACGGGACACACAGACTTGCTAAAGAGTGACAGGAACCACCCTACCACTGTGTACGCACCTAGCGATGTGTGGCGCAGACGACGGAGGATGCTGGCGGAGTTCGCAGGAGGACGGCAGGGCAACAGGGGCAAGGAGAAGGCCTTCACCTCCTCATTGTCCTATGAGTCTCCAAACAGTTTCATAAGGCCCGCAGTAGAATCTGGCATTAACTGTTGCACATCCATGACGTCATTGGCCTTTCGCAGGCCTGATGAATTGAGCGCAGAGTGAATGAGCATGTGGATGCCCTAGAACTTGAACCTAGACTCCAAGCCGACTCCACACCACTTTGCTGATGGTTTGCAGAGGAATTCCAAACAACGTAGCTGGTGATTTCAGCCAAGAGTTGAACCCAGCAGGGAATCCAGTTCTGATACACAAAGCAGGACTCCCTAGGTCTACAAGGTTTTTCTTTGGTATGGCTTGAATCTCTCCTTGGGGTTCCTTTGTTGAAGGCTTGGTCCCAGGTGACTGTATTTGGAGGCATAACCCTCTCAGGATTATCAAAACCATGCCCGCCAGAGGGATTAAGGTATGTCCCTGAGAGCCATGGCAGGCTATCTCCTCTCCTCTCTTCACTTCTCTTCACTTCTCTTCTCTTCTCTTCTCTTCTCTTCTCTTCTCTTCTCTTCTCTTCTCTTCTCTTCTCTTCTCTTCTCTTCTCTTCTCTTCTCTTCTCTTCTCTTCTCTTCTCTTCTCTTCTCCCCTTCCCTCCCCTCTCTTCCCCTCCCCTCTCTTCTCTCTCTCTCTTTTTTTTTTCTGTGGCCTGCTCAGCCCACCCCCAGGGGCAGGGCTGGCATGGCATGTGGTGCCAGAATTGAACTTTGGCCCACTGAGCCTGCTTAAACTTGCCTTAGCAGGTGCTTTAGACCACTGAGCTATCTCGCCGGCCTTTGCATTGTTGATTTTTCATACAAACCTATATTTTTATTGTATCTATATAATTAGCATCACCTATAGATTTTTGAATCACTCTTTTTCATTAACTAGGATCTTACAGAACTGTGGATAATATATGTGTGACTGGGTAAATCTAACTGTCCCTATTTTCTTTTTCTCCATCCCGATTGCACCTCAGTTCTATGGGTCCGCATTGAATATGCACAAGATTGCCTCCCCTTACTTGGGCCATGGTGGAAGAAGCTTAGCTTGTGGCTCATTGGTTGATCAGGCATTCAGAGGTGATATCCGCGTGGCTGCGGCGATTGGCCGAGCCTGTTCCGCTGGTTACCTAGGAAGGTGGGCGGGGAGCAAGCAAGAGCTGGCTAAGGGCACAAAGGAGCTCGGGTTCTAAATGCACTTCCCTTAGCACGGAGCTCTGCGTCCAGTTTATGAGGTGGATCACCCTTTCTCCCCTGGCTTGTTCCACTAGAGCCTTCCAGGGTGTTCTTAGAAGCAGTCCTTTTCCTTTAGCGTTAATGACTCTGAACCCGAGGAAAATCACTGCTCTGCAGCCAGGGCAGCATCAAGTGGAACAGTGCACAGGTAGGCCAGAGGAAAGCGCTTCAAGGACCTGACCGCTTTCCTCCCTCCAGGCTTTTCCTGATTGAAGAGATAACGTTTGGATGAACCATAATACATCCAGATCTTTAGGCTTAGAAGCTAACTTTTAAGTCTAGGAAGACCAAGAAGTTAGCTCCTGTGTCACCATATCCGACTAGAGGCCATCGCTCCCCTAGTGAAGGGGTTTCCCACAGGCCTTTGGCAGGTGCTCTGTGAGGACAGCAGCCAGGAGGAGACAAGATACTGAGGAAGTCTTCATGGGAGACTGGAGCCTGGGACCTGAATTTTCCAGGATAACCTCAATTTAAATTACGCAGTATCAGCCTGCGGGAGATAGCTCGGGGGTCTAAGTGCCTGCCTGGTAAGTGCAAGGACCCAAGGTCACTCCCGTTACCATATGCTACGCTGGTCCCAGAACCCTGGGCGCACCATGCTGGCCACCAAAACTGGGCATGGTGGTGCATGCTGTTAATCACAGTGCTGGGGAGGCTGAGGCGGGAGGATTGGTAGGAATCCAAGCTGTGTAGTGAGACCCTGTGCCAAATAAATAAGTTTTTAAAACCATAAATAAATTACACAATGTTAGCCCCTGCATTAACTTCCATAAGGCTCCAAACTAGCTCTCAGTACTTCTCAAACTTGAAAGCTGCGTGCTGTTTCGTCGCTGGATCCCAGGATGTGAGCAGAGATGGTGGGTGCCTTCACTTGGAAGGGCCCTGTGTCCCCGCACCCCACCCCCCAGCTGCGTCATCCAGGGAAGGGCTGATGTTCCACTTTTCCTTAGGGAGTAAATGTGCACATGGAAATTCGTTACGCTCAAATGTTTTACAGTATTTTTACATTCTACAAGAGAAAAATGAAGGAGATAGCCTTAGTTTCAAGCTTCAAATTGATAGTGAATGAGATTTCAACTTTGCTGAGTATGGAATCTTACATGTGAGGGCTGTACATATTCTTTGTAACCCAAAGTAGCTCTTACAAGTGGCTGACTGCCAGTTCTGTTTCCCCCAAAAGCAACTGACTATTTTTACAAATAGTCTTTCTTCACTTCCCATCTAAAGAATATTACTATACAATACTGTAGTGCTTAATGGGGTATTAAATACTAATACTTCTATAATGACTAATAAATATGCTAATATAATATTGAATATTATGGGGCATACTGAGCCATTGGATACAAGTTATAATTGCTATAACCATTTCCCAGTTTTACCAGTTAAAACATATCCCAACCTAGTACATAATGAATATGTTTCATAACGCATAAGACAGCAGACGACGGTGGAGGCGGTACATGCCTGCAACCCCACTCCTGGGGAGAGTGAAGCAGGAGGGTTACAAGGATGTGGCTAGACTGAACTATTTACCCAGACCTTGTTACAAAATAAAAAATAAAGACTGGTGCCGGCCCATCTCCAGGGCACACTGAGATGGCAACTGAGACTGGGGGTGGTGGCACAGGCCTGTCAGCCCAGCTCTTGGGAGGCGGTGAACAGGCAGATCACTGAGAGTCCCACCTAGTAGTGAGACCTTGAATACCCTGTAGACCCTTCCCTAAAACACAAAATAGATAAATAAATAAATAAAATTTAGAAAATAAAGATTGGGACAGCCCAGGTCAGTGGTGGCATTCCTGTCCATCATGCATGAGCACCTATATTCAACACCCAGCACTACAAAAACAAAGAAACAAAATGCGAGAGGTCTGAATTATCCAATCACAATAGATAAGAGGGAGAATGAATCTAAAACTTAACTTATGCTATAGTTGAAATAGTTAAAATTCATCATCTATATAAAATAAGTCTATGGTTTTTTAAAAAACATCATTGCATTATTTTTGTTTTACATAGTAAGACTGGTAGAATACTTGTTTAACTCTCTTTAAAGCTAGAGAAAAATAACACCTTCATTAGGACCGACAGCAAGGACGTTTATTTTAGGCATCATAAAACAACCAAAAAAATACAGAGAAAGTGGCTAGTTTGGAAAATATGTATCTGTACCATAAGAATTTATGAAACATGTACAACTGGAATAATGTATTATGTAAATGTACCCTTTGTTACTTTGTTTTCACAGAGATAAAACAACGAGTATTCCTAATTAAAGGAGGAAATGTTTACTTTGGCTTACAGTTTGGAGGGTTATCAGGCTATAGGTGGCTGCTCCAAAGCAGGGCAGCATGGCAGAGGGCACTGGAAAAGACAGCATGGCACCATACGCAATATGCAGAAACCGTCACCCCTAGCTGACTGCTATAGTGAAATAATTATAAAACCCTCCTTCTTAGTACTACATTTGCATCTAACTTGTGACTTAAGTGGTCCTTACAGCAGACATAAATCGCTCATCTACAAAGTAGGTAAATACTCAGTATAGGGGCCTGGGAAGTAGCTCTGTGGCACAAGTGCCTGACTGGCACTGGCAAGTGCAAGATCATGAGTTCGAACCCTGATCCTGGAAAACAAACAAACAAACAAGAACTCTGTCTATAACCCAACTATAGGGCAGAAGAGATGAAATTAATACTCCAAAGTTTAGAAGTAAATGGTCCTCCAACTGGTCCACCTCCTCAGTTTGCTGTTAGTGAGTCATCTCATTGCAAATAGAGCTTCCTTTTCGGCAAAACGCACCCACACAGAGGACAGCGTAAGTAGGGAAGGTCATCCATTAAAAAGAAAAGTAATTTATAGAACCCAGCACTGAGGTGGTGTGATCCAGATAACTGTGTTAGAAAACCACACACACACGCATATTTTGTAAATAAATAATCCTACCTGTAGTACATTGTCACAAACTCCAATAATGTGACAGGCATCTTTCTTGCCATAAGTTGAAAAAATAGCATGATGTTTTGAAAAGGTAAGTGATCAAGTTGGGTTTGACTAAGAAGGAAGTTTGCGTAGGTAAGGGAAGATTGGGGCAGTTTAGAGAATACAGATGACACAAGAGTGAACAGCAGTCCACAGCTATGACCACAGAGAGTGGGAGGTAAAGAGGAGGTAGATGTGTAAGTGTATTGAGGCCTACTATAAAATTCTAAGGTAAATACTCTATAGCACCACCCATAGTAGGTCCTCACCCTTTGGAAGGTTTTGGAAGGTGTCCACTCTTGGACTTAAAAAGTATTCACTCATTCATTTATTAATTCATTCATACATTCATACAGAAACATATCAGATTTTACTCCTTTATGTAATTACAGCTTACATAGAGATTTTCAATTCTTTTTATGTTGTCAGTGCTCCTGTGAATTAAAGCATATGAAATGCTCCTGCCTTGGTTTTATCTTTGATCAAGACTGTTAATAAAGAGACTGAAGGCAATTATCAAAGATTATAATATATACAAAATCTTTTCTGAGTGCCTCTATAAAAAACGTTGGATTCTGCATTGGATCATTGATGGAGTAAAGAAGATTCACCAAGATGCTATCAAGGTATCTGTTAGCGAGAGAGAAATCCTTGGGAAAAAACTAAGGATGTGACAAAGTGACCACACTCCTCACAATGTTCTTCTCTCCCTTCCAGTTGGCAGTGGTCCCCCAACTCTAAAGCGAGGAGCCTCACAGTCATGGTGGATAAAAAAAGAAATGCCATCGAGCTTGCAAAGTACACCCCTGTTGGTTACTGTGCTGGATGTTGTATCTTTCCTTGTTTAAAAAAAAAAAAAAAAAAGATGATGATCTTATTTCATATGATTAGTGACCAATAGCAGGGGGAGACATTAAAAGGAGAAATAAGCAAATAAAAGTAAAATTATGACTACCACAGAAGGAATAATAACAGGGGTGCTGAATTTAGCTTGGACAGTCAGTGCAACTCCCTGAGGAGGTAACAGTTAAACCAGGGCTTGAATGATAGTTCTGAGTTGCTATTCAGGAAGTGGAATAAACAGCATTTTATGCAGAAAAAATAGCATTTTTTAAATTTTAGATTTTCAAAGCATGGAAATATCCACGAGTCTGAAGCAGGAAATGGGAAAGCAGGAGATAAATCAAAATTATCAGGAGGGAAAAAACCCAACCAGAATATTTCAGGATAACTGTATTTGCAGAATTTGGTCAGAACATGAATGCCCTTGAACAAAGGTCATTGCAAATATATTGAAAACTCATAGAACATTTTTAACTTTGGTGTTTTTATTCTGATAAAATAGTAATTTGAGGGCACAAGAAGTCAGAAAAATTTTAAAGAAAAAATCAGAATATTTTCCAAAAGAGACGCTTAAGGGAATACAATGAGTATTTCAATGCAACTAGAAGGAGAAATATATCCTATTCCTATTTTTGATGCCTTCAGTTCTGGAGCAATACCTGAGGTCACATGATTGCTCAGGGTAGGAATAAAGAATCTGATTGAGGTATGGTCTTTGAATGACCAGTTTGGGCTGCAGGAGATTGTATGGCCTACATATTTATAAAGCAATTTTATTTCAAGAAATCTGCAATAGGTTGCGTAGGGTTCAAAACACACATGAAAATGTTTTGCAAAGATATAAACTGCTAAAACAGAAGTAGTTCCTTGTTACAGAAAAATAATGATAAGGCTGGTGAGATAGATCAGAGCTCTAAGCACCTACTTGGCCAGGTGCAGGACTTGGCTTGGATCCCTGGCATCATGTACCATGCTGGCCCCACCGCTGGGGCCACTGAGACTGGGTATGGTGGTGCACACCTGCAATCCTAGCACTGGGGAGGTTGAAAACAGGAGGATAGCTATGACTTTGAGCTGTGTAATGAAATCATGTACCAAACACAATAAAAATAATTTCAATATAATAAATCATCTTACTTTTGATTGCTCAATACAAGATTTTCTTAGTGTATTTCAAAATTAGAAATTTCATTCTAGAGCCGAGCATGGTGGCTCACACCTGTAATCCCAGCACTCGGGAGGCTGAGGCAGGAGGATTGGTGCGAGTTCAAGACCAGCCTGGGCTACAAAAGTGAGCTCAGGACCAACCTCAACTGCATAGCAAGACCCTGTCTCAAAAAGACAAAAAAAATAAATAAATAAATAAATAAATAAAAAAGCTGGGTGTGGTGCCTCACGCCTGTAATCTCAGCACTTGGGAGGCTGAGGCAGGAGGATCAGTGTGAGTTCCAGACCAGCCTGGGCTACAAAA
>PVJA010053737.1:0-11966 GCA_004027025.1 Myocastor coypus
AAAGAAAGAAAGAAAGAAAGAAAGAAAGAAAGAAAGAAAGAAAGAAAGAAAGAAAAGAAAGGAAAGGAAAGAAAAGAAAGGAAAAGAAAAGGAAGAAAAGAAGAGAGAGAGAGGCCAGGTGTGGTGGCACACTCCTGTAATCCCAGCATTTGGGAGGCTGAGGCAGGAGGACTGGTGTGAGATTGAGACCAGCCTGGGCTACAAAAGTGAGCTCAAGGCCAGCCTGAACTGCATAGTGAGACTCTGTCTCAAAAGGCAGACATACAAATCAATGGAATAAAACTGAAATTCCCATATTTATGATTGATTTTTAACAATAATACCAAGATAATGTAGTGGTAGAAGGAAAAGCTATCAGCAAATGGTGCTAAGACAACTGGGTAGCTATTTACAAAAGAATGAGGCTGAGCCTCTTCCTGACGTGTATGAAAAATTAATTTTAAGTATGTGTTACACATCTAAATGTAACGGATGAAATTGTAAAACTCTACTAAACAAACCCTTAAGAGATAGAAGGTGGATTAGTGATTGCATATCTGGCAACGGGTAGGAGTTTTTGGGGGGTGATGAAATACCCTTAATTGGCTTCAGTGCTGCTCACACATCACCTGAACATGCAAAAGCAACACTGAATCATACACTGTAAGTAGATAAATTAAATGGCATATGAATTAAATTTCGATAAAGTTTTTTTTTTAAACAAGTTTTCAGAGTAGGAGAGGGTGGGTAGAAGGAAGGTTAGACAACCTCTGTTTCAATAAAAGATAAAAGATAAAAAACAACTCATAAAAATATTCTCATGCTAAAAGAGAAGATGTTTACATATATATGTGTTATGAAGCTTAACTCTGGCTTCCTAGCTCAGAGGCTGAAGGCCTGAGGCTGGTGTCACAGACAGCTAACATTGGTTGCTCCCCAAAAGCATCACAAGTTGCCCTTCTGCACACTAACTGGGAGATGATGTGTCTGCAACAGGAGCCTGGTCCTGCTCTGCCCTCCCAGTCAACCAAAACCAAGATTTTTTTAGTTCTTTGTGACTAGCACCACTCCACTAGTTCTTTGTTTCCTTATTTGTCAGTAAAAGACAGTGTGAATATAATTCACTGGCTTTACTGCTTTAGAGCTGGCAGTTCAAAAATTTAAGTCTCTTAACAAAGACAAGAAAAATGTTGAAGATTTAGACTCTTGGGAGGTCCTTATACATAGTGAGCCATTTGTCCAATATTCCACCTCTAAATATAGCTTCATTAATCCACACTGGACAAACATTAACCAAGGGAGAGTTAAGACTTCCTGCTGGAACTGAAAAACCTTTCTGCTCCAGCCTTTCTATTAAGTCCAGTCCAACTTTTCCTACTTTTCATTTTATTTCCTTTCTTGGGCCAGACTGAAGTAGAGAAGGAGAACTGGAGTCCTTTTTATTTGTAGATCTTTGAGTCTTAATCTTATCTTTCTAGGCTCCAGGATCTAAATTAGTGTTTTAAACCCCCTGTAATGTAACTACTTCAAGTAGTTCCTTCCTTTCTCTAGGACTATACTTTATGTACTTTCAGGGTGGGTTTAGATTTTTTTTTTTCAGGGAAAAAAATGGGTAAATGTGTAAAATGGTCAAAGGATAGGAAACATGTATGTATATATGTATGTATGTATGTATGTATGTATATACGTACGCATGTATTTGTTATGGCCAGCTCAGCCTGCTCTGGGCGTGGAGCTGGCATGGCATGTGGTTCCAGGGATCAAACTGCAGTGCCCATGGTTGCCTAAGCAGGTGCTTTAGACCACTGAGCTATCTTGCCAGCTCCAAGAAACATGTATTTTACTTCATTAAATCAGTGACTTAAAAAAAGGGTCCAGATGAAGTTTTGAATTCTCATTTATTGAAAGTGAAAGTACATAGGGATGTACTTTCCAGGAGAGGGATGCTCTCCTGGACAGCCACAAGCCCTCATGGAAATACTCATGCAGATTCATCTAGTCACTGCAGAAACAGAACAACAATTTCTCTTATCCCTTGACTGCCTCCTGCTCCTGGTACGGGAAGAGGAGTGGCCAGAGAATATCCTCCAAGCTCATTCTGAACTTCACAGCATATCTGTTCCAATTGCTAGAGTGAGATCATCTGCTCATGAGCTCTTTTTTTGTCCCTGCTGTCATCTCCTCATTTTTCTTGCTTTTCAGTATCTAAAACTTTCCTTCACTCCCCAAAGAAATACAATAGAATGGATTCTTATAACATTTCCTGAACACAATTTATTGCCATGTATGGGCCTGAGTCAACAGAGATTATAATTTCTGTCAAGGTCAGAAAGAAATTAGATTGACATGACAGATACTGATAAGCAGGATTTCCTCACCCCCCCCAAAAAAAGTCATTTAGAGAATTAAATAATTTAAATACAATTAATTTTTGATGAAATTTATCATTAAAAAATTCATAGGTAAATTCTGATCTATTAACAACAATTACTTTTGGTCTTGAATTTCCTCTGCAGCTCTGGGGAAATCAGATCTTTTTGACTTCAGTTTCCCCCATGCTCCACATAGCCATTTAGGAAGAGGAGGGAGATCTTAGTTAATATAAAATATGCAGCTACAGTACAGCCTAACATAAAATGCTATCTGCAAAGGATTTTTGTGTTTATTATCTTGTTTGAGTCCCACAAGATGTTGAGTAAGTTAAAAAAAATAGCTTTGGGTCACATGCACACATAAAAAAATAAAATTGAAAAGAAGCTGATATGAGGTCATGCTGTTCCTAGAAGATGAAATTCTCAAAGCTAGATTCCTGACTCCCAGGCAGAGGGCTCTCTAGCCATCAGGACATTTATTTGGCTCTTCACTTAGAACAGCAGGAACTTCCGTTCTAAAACAAAGGACATAAATGTGGCCAAATGACTGCTACACATCTCTGACATTTCAATTCTTGCAACTTTCATACTTCTTTGTTTAACTTTATATCCATGGGTAAGAGGGAAACCAGTGACTTATGTCTCTAAAAATGGTGCATGAAAAATAGCATACAATGGAAGCAAGTGCCTCCCGTCCATGGGCAAACACTAGAATTGTCACTTAGTAGCTGTGATTAAACGCTGGAATCCTACTCATTCTAGCCCGAAAAGAACAATTTCTCCCTTCTTCCCTCCCTCCCTCCCTCCCTCCCTCCCTCCCTCCTTTCTTCCTTCCTTCCTTTCCTTCCTCCCTTTCCTCCCTCCCTCTCTCTCTTTTTTTTTTTTTTTTTGTACATAGAATTGAACTCAACCTCACACTTGTCATGCAGGCTCTGTGCCCTTAAGCTACATCTCCAGCCCATTATTTTCACTTTAAAAGTTACCAAATATTTCTGATTTTCTAATTGTAGGAGATAACTGAAAGCTGCCCAATTCCCATGCTGATGCATAAATGAGGGCACTCATTGCACAGCGCTGGAGACTCATCACCTTTTGTCTCGATGAGACTTGCCAGGCAGGCGGGACACAGCAGGCACTGGGCAGGAATGCTAGGGAGTCTCCAACAGATTTCCCCCATGGTGTCTACATGTCAGGACTCACAGTTCTCCATACCTCCAGGGTGTTGAGTTAGTTTGCTTTTCATTTTATTTATTTATTTATTTTATTATTTTATTATTTATTTATTTATTTTTATGGCTGGCTCAGCTTGCCCAGAGGGCGGGGCTGACATGTGGTGCTGGGGATTGAACCAAGGTCCCTGTAGCTGCCTAAGCTTTCCTAAGCAGGTGCTTTAGACTGCTGAGCCATCCTCCAGCCCTTGCTTTTCATTTATACTGCTATACTTTTTTTTTAAAATATAGTCAAGATATAATTTCAAACTTGGGGTAAGGCAGCAATAAGTTTAAGTGTTCTAACCCTTCCACTTTTAGTTTCCTTATCCCACAGAACACATAAGCAGGAGTGGTATTTGATAGATTCTGGCCCTAGTATGAATTGCTGAATTATCATGGTGGTCATCTAACTTGGCTGAAACCCTGAAAACAACAGCTTATCTTCCCAGACACCACTTTCCCACTTTTCCAATTCAGCCCAGGGTGCAATTTCCTTTCACCTTTCCCCTAGCCTGAGGGAAGACCCCAGTCAGCTCCTCAGATGTATTTAAACATCCCCCTCACACTCCATCACTGGCAAAAGGGCATAAAAACCTGAGTTTCCCTTTGTTCCAGTTCAGAGCATCTCTTATCTTCCCCAGGTTCTTTCTGACTCCTCATAATAAAGCAAGCCCCTTTCTCTTTTTCCTTCTGCCTGTTTCTCTGTTGTGACACCTTTTGAGAAAAACCTATCAGTATTTATTTTTTTCTTTGTGGTGCTGTGGATTAAATTAAAGACATGGCACATCCTGGCTTCTTAAGAATGGGTTAGGTGAAAACTGTACATAGACTTATACTGTATTTCTTCTATTAGCAAATTGTAGTGTTTCCAATTTATATAATCTCTCAAACTTCATTCCTTCAAATAGCCCCTTCAAAAATGTTTTCCTTTTTTTTTTTCCAGCACAAGAGGTGTTTAAAAAAATATTTATCGGGCCAGCGAGATGGCTCAGTGGTCTAAAGCACCTGCAGAGGAAACTGAAGGCAAGCACTGCGACTGCTCCGCGATCTCTGCCACCACATGCTGTGCACCCCGACCCCAGGGGGGGGGGGCTGAGCCAGCCATAACACAAACAAATAATGAGGTTTAAGAGAAATAAATTAAAAAATATTTATTTATTTATTTATTTGGTACAGGATTGCATGGCATGTCTGGGCTTCTGGGGTCTGTAGGGCATGCAGTACTAGGGATCAAACTTGGTCCTTGCCAGACAGGTGCTTAGACCCCAGAGCTATTTCCACAGCCCCTATTTTGTGTTTTTAAACTTCAACTTCTTCTCCTCCTCCTCCTCCTTCTCCTTCCTCTTCCTCTTTCTTCTTCTTCTCCTTCCTCTTCCTCCTCCTCCCCCTCCTTTTCTTCCTCTTCCTCTTCCTCTTCTTCTTCTTGTACTAGGGATCAAACTCAGGATCTTGCACTTGTCAGGAAGGTGCTTATGTTGCTGAGCTATCTCCCAGGCCCCTGTTTTGTTTATTTGAGATAGGATCTTGATTTGTAATTTAGGCTGGCTATGAACACACTGTGTAGCCCAGGTTAATCTCAAACTCATGGTGATCCTCTTGCCTCAGCTTTCTGAGTACTGGGATTATGAGTGTGGGCCACCACATGTGGCAATAAACTCCTTATTAAAAATGCAAAGTTAAAAAAAAAAAAGCACAGTTATCCCAGGAAGGTTGTTATCATCTCTTAGTCAATATACCTGTAGATAGGTTTTACTGGGGGCAGTGGTGGTGGCACAGCGGAGAAGCAGAAATAAGACAGCAGGGAGCCTTTATTAACTCTGAGGACCAGAGAGGATGGAGGGCAGGGAGATGGGCAGCTCCTTTGATCTCAGACAGGAAGGATGAGACTTTATGGGGTGGAGTTTGAGGGACAGGTCCAGTGACACACAAGGAGCTGATTGGAGGCTTTCTTGTGTGTGCAGGAGAGGTAAAGGGAAGTGGTATCCTGGGCTGCAGTAGGGAAGGAGGAAGTGATCACTGGAAAGATAAGTTGCTGTTTTTGGGATTCAGCCTTGTTGAGTCTGGGGCATGATAACTTGGCAGTTTGTACTCAGACCAGAACCTATCACCTGTCACTTTCTCACTGTTAGCTGGCCAAAAACATGAGAAATTTAAAGGTAGGACAATTTCTGAAATTTACTTCTGAATGATGGTCAAATGAGGGTCAGAACCTTCAGAAGGAAGTTTAAAATGGGAGAGAAGACAAAGATAGACAAGGACACTGAAGGAAAAGCTGAGGGCCTACTTTGCACTTCAACTTGTAAAGGGATGTTTGCTTACTGTTTCTTCAGATGATAGTAATGTGCAAATAAGAACCATAAATATCTTTTAGACAGAGTAGAACAATGTACAGGGAATGCTTTGTATCAGTGGATTTTTAGGAACTCAGTAGCAGGACACTGAAGCAGAAAGTTTGCAACAGGATCAGGGGGATGCCAAGACCTCCAGTTAGGTATTAACTAAGCTACTCATTCCATTCCCACAGCTCACTGAACTCATACGGTAAGAAAGTATATAAGCTTTCAGTTTACACAAGATTACCCTCCAGGAAAATCTGCAATAACTGTACTGATAAGAGCAACAGTGGTTTTCCTGAGAAGTGTGCCCTAGGTAGTAACGGACTCCAGAAGCTTTCCTAAAGGGCGGAATCATCAAAATCAAGTCCAGAAAGGTGATCACAGGAAGGCAAAGTTTCAGGTTTATGGTCAATTATTTTAAAAAGTCAAAGAGGAAAAGCAAATCAAAGTACTTTAAATAAAGGAGACTGCAAATTCTATAATGATGAAAGTATTAAAACCATTCAAGTGGCTTAATAGATATAATTTACTACACAGATGTTCAAACCCATTAAAGCATGCCCGAGAGTTACTTTACCCTCATAACACTGACTAATGCAAATCAGGAAATCTGGGGCCTGAGAGTATAACTTCATGTTTAAATTATCAATAGAAGAACCTGAAGTGCTGGGAAATCAAATCCGACTATATCAAGTTCAGCAGGAGAAAAATTATGTTTTCTTCCTAAAGGGAATACTGTCTTTCAATTAAATTGTTCATTTACGTTCTTGTATAAAACCTGTAAGTGAAAATGAATGCAAAGTCTATTTCAAAGGCTGGGGATGTAGGTCAGTGGTACAACTCTTGTTTAGCATGAACAAAGCCCTGGAACTTCTTTTTTTTTTTGGTGGGACCGGGGTTCAAACTCACGACCTTGCACTTGCCAGGCAGGCACTTGTGCCATGGAGCTATCTCCCCAGCCCCTAGCCCTGGAACTTCTTACCAAGACAAAAAAAAAAAAAAAAAAAAAAAGAAGGAAGGAAAGAAGGAAAATTCCCTCAAGGACTAGGGATATAGCTCAGAGACTTAGGCACCTGCCAGGCTAGCACAACGTCTTGAGTTCAATGCCCAGAACAACAACAACAAAAAAATCTCCTCAAACTATCACTATGACCACTACCACCACCACCACCAAAAACCCCACCAAAACCAAAAACATCAACTTCCTAAAAGCTACTTTTTTTTTTTTTGAAACTTGCAATAACAAACTAGAAGATTAATATTTCAGTTCCCACCCCATCCTCCCCAGAGGTTCTGGGAATTGAATCTAGAGCCTTCCCTGCACTAGAATACCAGCCCCACCTATGCTGTTTCAGATGTATACTGAAATAAAATATGAATGAATGCTTTAGGGCTGGCAAGATAGCTCAGCAATCTAAAGCACCTGCTCAGGCAATTGCAGGGACTGAGGTTTGATCCCCGACACTACATGCAGTGCCAGCCCCACCCCCAGGGCAGTTTGAGCTGGCCATCACATACATACATATACACACACACACACACACACACACACACACACACACACACACACACACACATATGGTTAAAAGAAAAAGAAAAAACCAAATGAATGCTTTAATTTACTTCAAATTAGAATAGAGAAGTGAGATGACAAGATATGAGGATGCTGAAAGTAAAAATAACAGTGGACTAAAATGCTGAAACATCTAAGTATAATTATGTTGTTATTGTTAAAAGAAGGGACTCTTTGCCAGTGGAACCTTGTACCTACTCAGCCACTGATTCTTATAGTTGGTGACTACACTATCTAGTCACATCTATTTCTTTTTTTTTTTTTTTAATTTTATTTATTATTTTTATTCTTATTTCAGAACCTTTGTTTGTTTTTATTCACTCATTTTTATGGCCGGCTCAGCCCGCCTCCCAGAGGGCAGGGCTGGCGCAGCATGTGGTGCCGGGGATTGAACCGTGGTCCCTGAAGCCGCCCAAGCAGGTGCTTTAGACCACTGAGCCATCCCGCCGGGCCCAAGTCACATCTATTTCAAGATATCTAATTATAAAAGGTAAGAGATCTCCTTTCTTCCTTCCTTTCCTTCCATCCTGCCTGTCTTCCTGTCTTCCTTCCTTCCTTCCTTCCTTCCTTCCTTCCTTCCTTCCTTCCTTCTTTTTGAGATGGGAATCTTGCTGTGTTGCGTACACCTGCTGTGAACTTGAGATCTTCTCACCACTGGGGTAGCTAGGATTACAGGTATGCATCACAGCAACCAAAACAAAACAAAACTTGGGGGTGGGGGAGGGTCTCACTATGCAGTCCAGGCTGGCTTTGAACTATGTAGGGTAGGCTGGCCTCAAACTTGCAGTGACCCTATCTCAGCCTTCTAAGTGCTGGGATTACAGGAGTGGGTCATCATACTTAGCTAATTTTCTCTCTTTCTCTCGCTTTCTTTCTTCCTTTGTTTCTCTCTCTCTCTTTCTTTCTTTCCTTCTCTTTGTCATTTTGAGGTAGGATTTCACTGTATAATTCAGGCTAGTCTTAAAACTCATTCTTCGTAGTCTAGGCTGGCCTCAAACTTAATAGTGATTCTCCTGCCTCAACCTTCTGAGTACTGGGATTACTCAGTGTGTGTGCCACCATGCCCAGCTCTATATAATTTCCACATGTCACAAAATATTTTTTACCTCTTCAACCATTTAAAAATGTGAAAACCAATCTTAACTTTTAGGTTATACAAAACCAGGCAGTAGGCTGGCTTTGGCCCAAGGTCCATAGTTGCCAAATGCTGCAACTTCTGCACACACAAGCCCTAAGATCTTTTTGTTACAGAAATTAATCCCCTGCTGTTACTGCAGTCAGCAAGGTGGATTCCACCCTTAAGAGTTCATGCCAGTGCCAGGCAGCTGGTTTTTTAACTTCACAGAATAATTTGGCATTATGATGTTCCTATCAATTAAATAAAAATTAAATAAAAATTAAAACTACTGAGTTTTTACAGTTGTGGTTAAGGGCATCATCTTTCTAATCAGAAGGGTTGGGGTCAAGGTCTCTGATCCAGCACCAGTTAGCCCTGTGCCTCTGGAGAAGTCACTAACTTTTACAAACCCATTATCTTTCTTATTAAAATGGTAATTTTAGCCAAAGTAATAATAGGAGTCAATTTGCAGAGTCCAGGATTATGTGAAAGTGTGAATTTTATGAAGAGATCAATTTCAAACTACATGGAGCAAAATTTGGCAGAACTGAAAAGAGAAATAAGACACATTATAGCTCTTCTTTTTTATTAATTGGTAAGTAGCCAAAAGATTTTAATAAAATTTCAGAGTACTGAAAAAAACTTAAAATACTATCAACTAACTTCTTCTAATTGACATCTATAGAACAAATCTCCAAGTACACACAGAATATTTATTTAGATCATTTCTTAGGCCATAAACTTTTTTTTTTTTTTTTGTCTTTTTGAGACAAGGTCTCACTATGCAGTTCAGGCTGGTCTTGAGCTCACTTTTGTAGCCTAGGCTGGCCTCGAACTCACACTGATCCTCCTGCCTCAGCCTAACAAATTTTAACATATTTAATATTTTTTTTCTCTTTGTGGTACCAGGGATCAAACTCAGGACCTTGCTAGGCAGGCACTTGTGCCCCTGAGCTATCTCCTTGGCCCCAGTATATTTAAAATAATAGGTGGGCTCGCCTGATAGCTCAATGGACTAAAGTGCCTGCTTAGCCAGAGCGTAGCAGGGTTTGATCCCTGACATGCCGACCCCGCTCCTTGCATGCTGAGACTATTGAGACTGGGCATGATGGGGCATGCCAGTAATCCCAGCACTTGGGAGGCTGTAAACAGGACAATTGCTAGAGCCTGATCTACTCTACATACTGACACCCTGAACACTTTCTACATCCTGCCCTAAACACAGAAAAATGTAAAAATAAAGTAAAATAATAGGTAATGCAGAACATGTTCTCTGACTACAAAGAAATTAAAACAAAACAAAACAGTAACAGAAAGTTATCTAGAAAATATAGCTATTTTGGGGGCTGGGGAGATAGTTCCGTGGCACAAGTGCCTGTCTGGCAAGTGTGAGGTCGTGGGTTTGAACCCTGGTTCCACAAAACAAAAAAAAAGAAAGAAAGAAAGAAAGAAAGAAAGAAAGAAAATACAGCTATTTGGAGTTTGTTTATTTATTTATTGTCTTGTTCTCTCTCTCTCTCTCTCTCTCTCTCTCTCTCTCTCTCTCTCTCTTTTTTTTTTTGTGAGACCAGGGTTCAAACTCATGACCTTGTACTTGCCAGGCAGGCACTTGTGCCATGGAACTATCTCCCCAGCCCCCTGTCTTCTTGAGATAGGGTCTCACTGCACAGCTCAGGCTGGCCTTGAACTCACTTTGTAACCCAGGCTGGTCTTGAACTTGCAAAAATCCTCCTGCTTTAGCCTCCTGAGTGCTGGGATTAAGTCAATAGTGCACCACCATGACTTGTTTATTTGGAGTTTAAATAACAAACACTACATCTCTTTTTCTGAGACAGGCTTTCTATATGCAGTATTGGCTTCAATTTGCTATATAGTCCAAGCTGGCTTTAAATCCACATTCCTGCTGCCTCAACCTCTCTAATATAATTAGGCATATATGTCACCATAACTGGCCAAATAACACATTATAAAATAACCTGATAGAAAAGTAAAACAAAACAAAAAAAGAAAACAAAGCTAAATTAGAAAATATGAAATGAATGAAGAGGAAAACACCGGGCTGGGGAGATATCTCAGTGGTCTAAGCACCTGCCTGGCAAGTGCAAAGACCTGAATTTGATCCCCAGTACCACATGCTGCGCCATCCTTGAACTCTGGATGTGCCATGCCAGCCACTGAAAACAGCAGTGGTATCAAAGCATGCCTGCAATCCCAGCACTAGGGAAGCTGAGACAGGAGGATCATTACTAGTCCAGCTATATAGTGAGACCCTGTACCAAATAAATAAATAAATAAATAAATAAATAAATAAATAAATAAATAAATGACTTTAAAAAGTTTTAAAAAAAGAAAACAAAAAGTTAAGAATTTAGCTAAAGTAGTTCCTAGAGTATAATTTATAATTTTTAATGCTCATTTTAGAAAAGGAAAAAAAGATTCAAATTAATGATCTAAGCTTATATTTCAAGAAATTAATTAAAGTGGGATTAAGGGCCAGGGAGATAGCTCAGTAGAATAAGTGCTTGCCTGGCATGTGCAGGGCTGAGTTCAATCCCCACTACTGCAAAAAGAAAAAAAAAAAAAAAAAAGAAAAGAGTGCAGGTAGAAAAGTGGGATTAGTGGTTAAAGCTTAGTGGTAGAGCACTCGCCTGGCATGTATAAACCCATGAGTTCCATTTTCCAAACTGCAAATAACCAAAAAATTAAACAAAAACAAAAACATGCCAGTAGGTAGAGCACATCTATAATCTTAGCTCCTTAGAAGGCCGAGGCAGGAGAGTACATTCGAGGCCAGGCTGGACAATTTAGCAAGATTTTGCCTCAAAAGAAAAAAATTACGCCAGGCGTGGTGGTACACGCCTATAACCCTAGCACTTGGGAGGCTGAGGCAGGAGGATTGATGCGAGTTCGAGACCAACCTGGGCTACAAAAGTGAGCTCAAGGCCAGCCTGAACTGCATTACGAGACCCTGTCTCAAAAAGACAAAAAAGGGGCCTGGCGGGATGGTTCAGTGGTCTAAAGGCGCCTGCTTGTTAAAGCTTGGGTGGCTTCAGGGACCGCGGTTCGATCCCCGGCACCACATGCTGTGCCAGCCCTGCCCTCGGGGCAGGCTGAGCCAGCCATAAAAATGAGTGAATAAACAAAGGTTCTGAAACAAGAAAAAAAAAATAAATAAAATTAAAAAAAAAAGAAAAAGAAAAAAATTAATTTTAAAAAGAGGGAGCTAGCTCAGTGTGAAGGACCTGGGTTCAATGCCTACTACTGCAAACAAACAAACAAACCCATCACTGAAACAAACAAACAAAGCCAACTAAACTAAAAGTTAAAGGAAGATGTTGCAGACAGCCTCTCAAATAGTGCCAAATGATCCTCACCTCT
>PVJA010053738.1:0-11869 GCA_004027025.1 Myocastor coypus
AGCAGCCCAATTTGTAATAGCCAAATCTTGGAAACAACCAAAATGTCCATCATTTGAAGAATGGTTAAAAAAAATGTGGTATTTTTATACAATGGAATACTACTCATCCATAAAGAATGATAAGTTTGAAGACTTCATATATAAATGGATGTATATTGAACATATACTCATTAGTGAAATAAACCAGACCTATATGTGTCAATATCGTATAGTCTCTCTAATAGAAGAACTTTAAAGAAGAAAACAAGAACTTAAGGGCATAACACAGCTGAATGTGTTATGGACTAAACAATGAAGTGACTGGAAGCAGATAAAGCAGAAAACATATCAATAGCAAAACCATACACTGATGTACACAGGATGAATCAGATATTGTTCTTAAGAACCTTCAAGGGGTTCAGCATATTGATTATAGCACAATGTAACGGTAGAATTATGTTTGGAATATATGTCACTCTTGTCTTTTTGATGTGTACTGCTCCCGGTGTAAACTCAGTTACTGTCATTCTCTCTCTCAAGAGTAGTACTTGAAAATAAGATACTGGGCCAAATACCATATTCTTGAAAGGGTACAATTTTGTATTTCCTTGAATTTCCAAATATCTGTGTCAAAATTGTGTAACTGCTTATATCATATTGTATAGAAAGTTATTAGAATATCAATGATGGCCAGAAAATATCATTTCCAAGCTAAGTCAAAGATATTTGATACTCAGAAAGGAAGTGATTATAAGCTCAAGTACCTATGTTACAGAGTAATAGTATCACAAAGCTTTTCTGCTGGAGGGCTAAGAATGTAAGTTAACAGACCAAAAACTGGAGAAAAAGAAGGGCTATAAGGATAGCCAATATTTTGGCCCTATCCCGTCAAGGTCAATAAAGACCCAGGATATAAGGGAACCTGTGCTGTAATATCCTATAACTCAGAAGTGTCCCAAATTTCCTGGTCAAGGAGATTATGGGACCTCAGAGGAAAGGGATGAATGAACTGTGGTGCATCTAAGGAGAGTCACCCAGAGAAAAACATTCTCTCAGGCTTTCACAGAAAGCAAAATGGCCAAGCAATGGTCGTGACTTGTTCCAAAGGCTGACACTAACAACAGTCCTACAAAGTACTGCCTATGGTCCCAAACTTAATCCTGAGGGGATTTGACCCTGGAAGATACAAAAATAAATGTTTTGTTATACATGTCTTGCTTCAACTTGCCCTTGACCACCCCGCAGGAAAAAAAAAATGCTTAAGTACAATGCATGAAGCACAGAGCTAGATTGGTGAGACGAGCTTTAGGAGGCTTATATTCAATAGCTTCCAACATCACAAGCTTCGCTTGTGGCCCACTGCAATTGCAGAACATTTGACTGTATATGTACCTGCTTCCCCTTAGTCCAAAAGAGAAGTATATTCTTTTCCTTTTTTTTTTTTCCTAAGCAACATCAATAGGGTGGTGGGTCATGCCCACACACCGTACTCTGTAGAACGATTGTGAGGATATTATGCAATATGTCAACTTGCAAAGAAAAGAAAGGGGGAAAAAAAAAAGATAATAATGTTGATTTAGAAGGGTTAATGTTTAATTGTTTGATCAAACTTATATACCTATATGTATTAATCTAAACTGATCTGATGATGAAAATATGTAATATAACCCGTGTTAAATTTAAACAATAAAAAAAGAAAGTGAAAAAAAAAAAGCCTACCCCCATGACAGTGTTATATTTTGGGGGAACATAAACGCACAAATCACAACAAAGAGGATAGATACAAATGAGGCATATGGGGCCAGAGATGTAGCTCAGTGGCTTAAGCCCCTGCTCAAGGCCCTGAGCTGGATCCCTAGTACAAAAAATGAAAAGAAAGGAATAGAAGAAAAGAGGCATATAAAGAGAGTTGCCAGAAATAACTTACTCACAGAATTGTGGAGGCTGACATGTCCTATATCTGCTATCTGCAAGACAAAATCACAGGAAACTGGTGGTGCAGGTTCAATCTAAGGGGAAGATCCAGGAACAAGGGAGTCACGACTACCATTGAGGCATTGAAGGTCCAACATGTAGAGGAACACTGATGATAAGGGAGAGAGATGATGGTTGCTCTGCCTTAAGCTGGATGGGGAACTCTGGCTTTCTGCTTTTGAGCTCCAGTTAGGTCCATGACAGAGTGGTTGATGCTCATCTGAATTGGGGAGGGCGCTATTCTTGACTCAGTCTATTGATTCAAATCCTGATCTCTTGTAGAAATAATCTCAGATAAACTCAGACACATTTTTTTACAGCAATTTGGACATTTTTTTGTTCAGTCAAGTTGACATATTAAATTAACCATAACTAAAACTAATTATGCTTTTACAAGGCCAGTAGTTCTCTTGAAAATTTGTTAGCCAGTGATATACAGAATTGTCATAAATCATGCCAATATTTTCCTACGCAATGTACATGTGCTAGGCTGAGTGCTGAGCAATCGGAATTGATTCCTCCTTTTGAAAAACAGCATTGAAGATTTTTACTTGTGGAAATTCTGTTTAATATGAGCCAAAAGGAAAATATTTATGAGGCGTATGTTTGCTCATGAGTATGGCAACACCGAGGGTAAAATTTAAGGACATTGAAAATATCTAAAAGATAGAATCACATATGACTATAATCATATCCAAGTTCCAGTCATTTTAATTGCTTAGTAATTTACTTGCCAGTCCTTATACATTTTACTAGGACACTTTATTCAAACTTATTGGCCTAGAATGTTAGCCATGACACCAACAGATGCTGAGTCAATGTAAGGTTGTGAAACACTGTCTTAGTTACTTTTTTCATTACTGACACAACATTACTCCAAAGCTAAAGGGGCAAAGGTTTATTTAGCTCACAGTTTGTAGAAGTTTCAGCATATAATTGGTTGGCTCCAATGCAGATTGGCTCGTGGCAGGAGAAGACAGCAAAAGGAAAAAGAAAGAGAAAAAGTCAGGCCTCATTCCCCTCATATTATCTAGCGTTCTGGGATTATGGTGGTGCCAATCCAATCACTGGACAGATCCAGCAATCACTCACCCTTAATTCCAGCACCCTTCTTTTTAGCATTGCCCTGAGAACCACTCATACACTATAGATTCAGCTACCTCTCAAAAACTCTACGACTACCCAAGGCTTTTGTGGGATAGCTAGACACAAACCATAACACACACTATAGTTAATCACTATGAGAAATATAATAGCTGGACACAGATCCAGATCTCCTTCTCAAGGCATTAAGTTTTTAGGAAGAAAAATGAAACAAAGCAAGTTATCCATGTGGTGAGACAAAGGGTGCTGTAAGAGTTCCTTAGATGGTTCTGTGGACTGTGCATTGAATTTGTGTCTCTCAAGAATTCATATATTGTGACTCTAATCTAAAGGTAATAGCATTTGAAGGTGAGCTTTTGGGAGATACAGTGTCTTTGAGTAATTGCTTCCATGACCCTTATGGTGCTGGAATCTGTGGGCACTTAAGTGCACTTAATAATATTAAATAGTATAGTATTTGCATATAACCCGTGTAATGCTCTCACCTATATTAAATCCTATCTAGATGACTTCTAATAACTAATACAGTATAAATGCTATGTAAATAATTATCATGCTGTATTATTTGGAGAATAATGAGAAAATTAATATTTTCAGTACAAATATTTCTGTTTCAAATAATGTATGGTTCCACTCTAACTGTGGAACCAGAAATATGGAGGATCTGCTATAATTAGGCCATGAGGGTGGAGTCCTCTTAATGGAATCAATGTTCTGCCAAGAAAAGGCTAGAGAACTATTACCCTCTCTTTGTCTGCTACTAACTATAAATAAGAAGCCAGTAGTCTATAACCCAAAATCCGGGTCTCACCAGAGCACATCATGTTGATCCTCAGATCTTGAACTTCTGGCCTCTAGAACTGTGAGAAGTGCTTGTTGTGTAATTGCCTAAGTCTTTGATATATGTGGTAGAGCAGGCCAAACTTGGAAGGAAGAAAACTTGATTGTGCTTTTTTTTTTTTTTAATTAATCTTTTGTATATCTTTCCTTATTTGGCACAGGGTCTTGCAATGCAGCTAGGATTTGTAGTGATCATCCTGTCTCAGTCTCCCCAGGGCTAGGATTATAGGCATGTGCCATTATGCCCGATTTTGGTGGATGCCACAGTGCACTCAGAATTCTAGGGCCAGCTTGGCATGCAGTACCAGCGACCAAACCTGGATCTTTGCACATAGACTGCCGAGCTACCTCCCCAGCCCTGTGCTTTGCTTTTAATTTAAATTTAGTCCTGACTTTTCATTTGAAAAGATAGAGAAGTAAACATGTTATTTGACATGTATCATTCCTTCTTTCTTCAAAAGAGCTCAACAAAGTATCTCTGGTTGTTGTGTGGAGAAGATAGATGGATAGATAGATAGATAGATAGATAGATAGATAACTGATAGATGATAGATAGATAATAGATGATAGGTAGATTGATCATATATGGTAGATAAATGATAGATGATAGACAAATGACAGAAAGATAGATAAGAACAAAAGGAACTATCCTAGACTAAACTATACACGCTCAGATTCATATGTTGCAGGACTAAAATCTCATTTGGAGAGGGACACCTTAAGGTTGATCAGAAAAGTCAGGCTTTGATATGACAGCACGGATGCCTTCATAACAATCAGAAGTAGCATTCACTTCTTTCTCTCTACCTCCCTCACAAAAACCAAGAGAAGAGAGAGCAAGAGGGCACACCCCCAACGGGTCCTCATCAGAAGCTCTCATGTTATTTTGACCTTGAATTTGTGGCTTCTACAACAACGAGAAAATAAAATGTCTGCTGTTCAACCCATAAAGTCCTCACTAAATTGTTATGGCAGCCCAGCAAACTAATGCAAGGGGTCATGGAACCAGGCATTAATATTGTCTGGCAATAATAGCTGGCATAGGATCTTTTGTGATGGTGCAATATGGGGGTGGGATGGGCAAAATTTTTTCAATATGTGGAAGCAATCAATGGTGGGCCTAATACCCACTTTGCTTATATTTGATTTTCTCTGTAAATCTTCTCCTTAATAGTAACAGGTGTTGAATTTTCAAGCTATTATCTCAGGAAAGAGAAGAAAAAAATACAAGGCACTGAATGGCAAATAAGAGACAGCTAAGAAAAGATAGTATATGCTTGGTTTTTTGTACAGAAGTGGTTCACATAAAAGATGTACTAAATCTCAATTTAATGCGACATTTATTGTTTAGCAAATGCCAGCACTCAGGACAAAGACTTTATATATTTCTGTTCACTAAATCTTTACAAGAGGTTCACAAGTGAGTCATTGATAATGTTTCATGTTGTAGTTGAAGCTTAAAAATGTTTAGAAATTCCATCCAATGTCACAGTATTCAGTGATAGAGTTAGGGTTAAATCTAGGTCTGCCTGACCTGAAATCTGAGGCTGTAGCCATTACAGAATGCGACCTCCCAGATACACATGCAGAAATGAAGACTACGATTGTCACATCTGGCTTCTCCAAATAAGGCGGCAACATTAGACATCTTACCCTCTTGTCCTCCACTGCATGATTTATAACTGAGTGTTTTTGTACATTCTTTGGATAACTATAATATTTAATAGTCAAACTTTCTTTTTAAAGCACATTCTAAAATAATTACAAGTGAGTTATAGTAAAAATATTTTATACAATCTGGGGCTACAAAGCAAACAAAAATAAATAAACCTGGCAGTAAGAAATCTCTTATGGCCCTTTTAGGTTTAGATGCTTTATTTGATGACATATGGAACATTATTTTAAAACCCCAAGGCTGAGTGAAATAACTTACCCACATTCAAAAAGTTCAGGTTTAAATTATACAGTTTGCAGAAAAAAATCACCCTTTGGGAAAAAATGTTCACAAATTGCAATTTTTAAAAATTGCCTTGAATCATTGGTACCAAAAATTTCTGTGGATTCCTTTATTTTTTGCTTCAGAAGGATATAGTTACTAAGATGTCTTAGTCTCTTTTTACTGATCGCTGGGACAAATGCCCGACACTCAAAATGAAGGAAGGAAGGGCTTACTAGCTCACAGTTACTGGAGGTTTCAGTCCATATTCAGCTGGTCCAAGGCTGAGTGGAACAGGGCAGAGAGCATCCAGTTCATGGTGGTGGAACAGCAACAATCACGACAGAGGCAACTGAACAACCAGGGGAGCAGAGAGCAACAGCTCTAGGCTGTCTCTCTGTCTCTACATTATATTCAGGACCTCCACCTCGGCATATGCACCTTAGGGTACACCTATAATCCCAGAAGTACTGAAAACACATAATCCCAGGGATCATGGATCAAGTCTCAAATTCTAGATCACTATTAAAACACATAATGCCAGTGACTCATGAATCAAATTGCAATCTATAGAAGTCCCCACCCAATGACTGGAGGAGGCTTTGGAGGGACAACTAGACATAAACCATGACATAAGGGTGCATGTGTCTTTAGTTGAGTTTCATTTGAGAATTCATCTCAACAACTCTGCTAAAATTTATTGTTCATAATCTGATACAACTAACCCAACTAAGGAAAATAATGTCCTGTCTCTTGATTACTTGGAAAGGAAACATTCAGGTTGGTTTCAGTGTATTTATAATATGTAAATGGGAAAGGGAAAGAAGAAGATGATTATGAAAGCTGGTTTGAGTGGGATACTATACACTCTTTAGAACTTGGAAGACTCTTTGTTAGAGGAGAAAGGAAATGTGCCTTTCTAACACAGAATAACAATGATTTCAGTAAACCCTAAGTATCACACTGCATTTATACATTTTCTGAAACCTAATTACTACAATATCAAATAATAGTAGTAAGGGAAATAACTGCTTTGAATAGCTACTTCAACCTGAACTACTTCTTTGGTGTTACAAATAAATACACTTACTATGGAACAGACAGACAGACGGACACACACGCACACACACACACACACACACACACACACACACACACACACACTTTTGTCACTTAAGTGAAAGTAAAATATTTTCTTCTTGGACAATATCATCCTAAAAGCTTTCCACAGAATGAGAGAAACACTAATCTCCTGAAAAGAGGTTCATAGAAATTCATAAATTGGAAGATAAAACTTATTATCTGTTTTGTGGAGATTCACAGTTGAATATTTCAGAGGTTTATGGTAGGGAACCAAGTTTAATATCTTTTAAACTCAGATTTTTGATATTCTTAAGGAAAAAGTTGTTGGAATGGCATTATCAATATTCTCAGGATCATGCCTAAAAAATTACTACTTTAACCTTATCTTTCACAGTTTTCTGTTAGGACTATTACATTACAATAGTAAGTTAAAATATTTTCCTATTCTACACAAGGCTGGTTTATGGAAAAGTGTCCTTCCTAATGCAGGGTAGTTATTGGAATCTGATTTTCCAAAAAAAAATATAGGTTAGCTCAATTCTTAAATTACCAAGTCTGAAGGGATTTTTCCTTACAATGATTTTTTAAATTTATTTTTTTTTTTTCAAAAAAAGAGAAGTGAAACAGGATGAGACAAACAAAGTCATTCAGGGCCTTTTAGGTCATGTGATCACTTTTTCTTAGATGGACTGCAGACATCATTCCCAATCATCCACTTTCCTTTTAAAAATGTGCTTCTCTAAACAATAAATGACATGGTCACCCTACTTACTTGGCACCCTAAAACCTTGATAGATTCATCCTCACAGGCACAGGATGCTGATTGCATCTCTCTGGGGAGCACGGGTGGGAGGTCAGTAAAATGATTCTGGGGCAGGGTCATCCCAGAGTGCTGAGGCCTCGAGAAAATTTGGAGGAAAACTACTGAAAATGTTAAGTTCTCTGAGAAAACAATAAATTGTCAAATAATAATAATTAAAAATATGCAAAAGTTTAGGTACATTAAGTTAGTCAAAAGGCCAATAGATAGAATAGATGTGGGATGTAGTAAAGGCTTGAAGCCAAGGCTATATATTGTCACTATAATTTGAAACCTGTCATCCAGACACAATGCATTCCTCTTCATTTGTGATTTCTAAATTTGTATCAACTACTTTGTAGACAACAATAAGCAATGTACTAACCATTGCTAGTCTCTCACTATCTTGTTTTAAAGTTTTGTACCGTTGTACTTATCGTTTTTGCTCTTTAAAATAAAATAGTAAGTGATTTCACTTTCTGTTTTTCATTCTCAACACTTGGCATTTACTCAGGAGGGATGCAGGTCAGCATATCCAGTTATATTATCAGTTTTGGTCTTGAGAGTTCTGGATAGTGGTGTCCTGGTGATCAAGACAGAAATCATTTTTGTGCCAGAAGTAATGATCATCAGGCTCTCATGTTTCATGAGTTCTTGAGGGTTCATTCCATCCCTAGTCAGCTATTTACTCTTGAAAAATCAAATTCATGTCTGGGAGACATCAGAGTTATCTTTTAGGTTTCTTAAAGCAACCAGTGAGAAAATGAAAAGCAGGAACTTGCATGCTCTCATTTGTCCTTCATTGTACAATGCTCAAAGAGAATCATAAAAACATCTAGGACTATTGCAGTTGTCTTAAGTCAAATTTATGGGAGATTTACTTGGACAAGTTTTATTTTCTTTTTTGGCTCACTGAAGAGGCCTATATAAGAAAGTCATGCATGTCCAACATCAAGCTTTTAATTACTCAAAATAAATAAATAAATAAATAAATAAATAAATAAATAAATAAATAAATATTTTAAAAAGGCACTGAAGATAACAGATATTCAGAGCTCTCCCCAGGGTCTTTGGTGCAAGAATTCTCTCCTTGGAAATTTGAACCGATGGCTTAACTGGTTAACTAGGTGAGTAGTTTCATGTATCAGAATCAGAATTAGCAAAAGGTCACCCTCAAAGTCATGAATACCATGTGGATGGACAAAAATGATGTCTCTCATAAAATGGAGGTTTAATAGACCTACTTAAAATGTTAGAGGAAGGAAAATACTTAAGGTCCTTTATTGACACATAGCTAAGTTTATACCTCCATTCAAAAACTAAGTAAGAAATGTAGATAATAAATTTTGAAGCACAAAACCAAACAAACGGGGAGACAATAAAATTATAGAAGCTATATCTAAATACCTTTCTTTGGCCAGGGCTCAAGCTTAGTAGTAGAGCATTTGCCTTAATCCTAACCAAGACTGTAACCCTAACCTAAACTTCACCTTTTCTTGACCTAGAGTATTAGGGTAGACTTTAGTTTTGTCACTGGAATCTACTTCTTTCTATGAAAATGTTTATTTGCATTTCACAAGATATATTTTTAGAAACAAATATCAAGACCACAAAAAGTACTTTTTGAGAAAATATGCTGTTTCCTTAAGTAAATTAAACTATACGTGTTATGAAATCAATCACATGTCTTTTTGATTTGTAAATTTATTTGAAATGTTTCCTAATAATTTAGACTTATTGGTTTATTATTTTAATGCCAATTACTGCAGTTTTCCATAGCAATTTAATTCTTAGTGGTGCTAGAAACACATTCTGAATAAATCTTGGTGGAAATAAAGAAATACATACTTGAACTTTGTTCAGCTAAATTGTGGCTATTGGCTCCAGCTGGAAACTAGTCACAAAGTAGCACCATTGCTTTTCATACCCTACTCCCTGGCTTAATAGTGCTGCAGTGACTACTGACTACAGTGCTTCCAAGTTTCACAGATGAGCTGGTAGATTTCTACATATGGTCTAGGAGATAAATGAGTAAGTTAATGAAGCTTAATAAGTCAATTGTTCGTTCATAGTTACAACACAGTAATCTCTTGGTGTCCATTAGAGATTTTTCTAAGAACCTCCACAAATAGCAAAATTTGAGGATGTTCATGTTCCTTATATAAAATGGCATAGTATCTGCATATAAGTACACATATCCTCTTGTATACTTCAAATCATCGCTAGGTGATTTATATCAAATATAATCTAAGTGTTATAAAAATAATGTACCATATTATTTACCGAATAATGATGAGCAAAAGGTTGCCAGAGTTTAATATGGAAGCTATTTTTAAAAATATTTTCAATGTGTAATTGGTTAAATTTATGTGGAAGGCCAACAATATTATTCTTGACTCACTCAGCTGTTGAGTCTTCTATTAAAATACATTAATACATGTAGAAGAAGCTAAGTGGAAAGAGCTGTTTTAAATGTTCACATTATTTTCAAACATTTCAGAAAAATTCAAGATAATATAGTTTTAGAGCATGAGAGAGAGAGAGACTCTTGATAAGATAGAAAAGAAATGCTGATTTTTATGGTTTGTTTATCTCAAGAATAATTAGTGACATACTTGACCTTTGAATTTAACTGTCAGAAACTATAGCTCATTTACCCTTGTGTTATATTATATTATAGATGGAAAGCCTCTGAAAAAATACTATCTCAAAATTTTAATCTGTTTAGCATTGTTATGAAAAAAGCCAACACTGGATAATGTAAAAATAGAACATGTTTATTTAGTTGGAAAGTTGAAGCAGTAAAATGCTTTCAATTGTCAAAGGTCCCCTGGCTGTGTTGCACCATGGTGGATGGTATCACAGAGGAGAAACGTGTAAGAATGAAAGACAGACATGTGAGGCAGAGGCAAACCATATAGTAGGGTGGCCTTCTATATAATTACCGAAGGGCTGGCGAGATAGCGAGGGCTAGTGAGATAGTTCAGTAGACTAAGCACCTGCTTAAGCAAATTGAGGGACTGAGGTTTGGTCACCAGCACCACCAGTGGTGCTGGCACTGCCCCTGGGCTTGTTGAGCTGGCCGCCAAGTACAGGCATGGTGGTGCATGCCTGTGATCCCAGCACTGGGGAGAATGAAAACAGGAGGATCCCTATGAATCTAAGCTACCTAATGAGACCCAATGAAAATCTACTCTTAGGTTAACTAATGCAGTCGCATGAGACCTATTTTAGCCTGTGAGATCAGCAGCAGTCTTTTCTGAGACTGGTGACCTGGTGACTTAATGAACTTTAAAGATCTCACTACCACAGCTCCATTACTTTGGAGAAGTTTTTCTTTGGATGAGGGGTGAAGGGTCTCCAGGGTGTTCAGGGTCTCACTACTAGATCGGACTCATAGTGATCCACCTGTTTACAACCTCCCAAGAGCTGGGATTACAGGTGCATGCCATCACACACTTGCATATGCCCCAGGGGAACATTAATCCACTGACCTATTTTGCTGGCCCCAATTTTGGAGAATTAAATCTCAGCCTGAATTCTGATAAACCACATCCAAACAATACAGCCCCACTAAATTGTTTATATGAAGTTGGTCATGTTGCCAGGTGACAGAATGCTTTCTGTGCATGGTAGATTTGTGACAGTCTGATTAGCCATAGGTAACATCCATTATCTAGTTCTGTTCTAGAAAAAGATCACAATTTTTATTTTAACAAAGTATATTTGAAGATCTTTTAAGAGGAAGATTAGGTTTGATGTATGTTTCTAATTTATTTCTCATTGGGTAATCTTAAAGTTATTTCCAACTATTATACACATAAGATACTTTTCTTTTAGCTTAATAGTATTTGTTGAATGTATTTTACTGACCTTTGTTTATCCCAAGTATCTTCTGCTTTCATTTTTTTTCCAATTCTTTTATTGTTTAAATTTAACAATGGTTATATTACATATTTTCATCATCGGATCAGTTTAGATTAATACATATAGGTATATAAGATTGATCAAACAACTAAACATTAACCTTTCTAAATCCACATTACTTTTTTTTTTTTTCTTTTCCCCCTTCTTTTCCTTGAAAGTTGACATATTGCATATTGTCCCCACAATCATTCTATAGAGTGCAGTGTGTGGGCATGACCCACCTCCCT
>PVJA010053739.1:0-11825 GCA_004027025.1 Myocastor coypus
TTCCTTCCTTCCTTCCTTCCTTCCACCATTCACTGTGTGATACTGCATTTCCAGAAACCCTATCCCAGTGGAGCATGGCTGTATTTTTCCGCTTCAGACTCTCCCCTTCCATTTCCCCGGTGAGTGCGTGAGTCTCAGGCAGGCGTGACTGCCCTCCTGCAGGGCGAGGCACATGCAGCCCTTGGAGAAGCTGCCGCTCAGTTGGTACTGGAGGCTGCGGAAGACAGCTGGGAGAGACCCGAGGTCTTGGGGCGTCTTTGCACTGGGGAAAGAGGAAAAGGAGCTGCTGCCCAGGCACGGGGAAGGAGGACCCATGGCTCCCTGTCCCAGCTAGGCCTTCCCCAGCCACCTCCCTCCCATCGCTGCCCGTCTTCAAGGTCTCTGGTTGAGCTCTGGTTTGGTTTTTAGAGGCTAGGTCATGCGTAAGTACTCCAGGCTTTCCTTCAAGGTAGCCCAGGCTGGCCTCAAACCGGGATTGTCCTGCCTCAGCCTCCTGAGTGTGGGACTGCAGAAGAACAAGGTTTCTCTGTTTCGCAGGTAGTGCTGTAGCCCTCAGCTGGGACCTCCTCAGGCTGATTGTGTGTCGTGCCGTGGGCCAGGAGGCGAGGGGACCCAGACTCAGGAGCTCAGCCTTGGCATTTGGGGAACTTGCAGGACTCCTCATGTTACAGTTGGCACATTGGCTGTGAGCCTCCCAGGGGGACAAAGTTTAACGGGGCACATGTCAGAACCCACCTGCCACTCATCTGGGGTGCAGTTCCTGGCCACCGCTTCTCTAGTGGCATCAGGGGTGTTGCTGATTTTTCACTAATGGTGGGAACACACCACTCTCACCAAAGCTGCGAGCATCACTTAAAAGTCAATGGACAGGTCAGGAGAAGAGACGCCCCAAGACTAGACATGAGTCAGGTCACAGGAAGTTGAGCACCCCTGAAACCCGAGGGAAGAGGGGAGACTAAGAAAGGCGGGGGCTTAGGAGACCAGCTCCATGGCACTGAGTTTCTCTACAGGCATGGGGCTGAGACCCCTTGGAGAGTGAGAGAGCTGGTGGGGGGCTCCTGTGACCCCAGCACTCAGGCTGAGGCTGAGGCTGAGGCGGGAGAGTCTCTGTAGCTTGGGCTCCATAGTGACTTTAAGGCCCAGCTATTAAGAGCAAGTTGTGTTTTGTGAAAAGGGGGAGCACAAAAGAGGCCATTAAACAGTCACAGCAGGACAGTGCCCAGAAACACGAGCTGTCCAGGGTGGATCAGGACGTGGGGTCAACCCACCTGCAAGTGGATATTGGAAACAGTTTTCTCTGTTCCTCATAAGTTTTATATTACCTCAGAGCATGGCAAAGACATTGTTCACTCTCTTTGCTCCTACTGCAAAGTAAATCTGTTCTGTTTTCTTGAAAAATTATCCCACATCCTAAGTCATGTTATTATCTACCTATCTGTTCACTTGTTCATTATTTGGGTTGCAGTCCTTCTGTGTATCTCAGGCTGGCCTTGAACCCCTGAGCCCAAGGGAGCCTCCTGCCTCAGCCTCCAGGGCAGCTGAGGAGACAGGAACCACTCTGCCCTGTTCACTACTTCTTTCCTCTCTATGAAAATAAGTTATAGGTTACCCACATTTCTAAATGCATGTGAATCTTTCAGAAGATTGCTTCAAAATACTGGCAGTCTCTCCCATAATTTCAACATTTGCTCCAAGACATTTCGTTTTATTTTGCACAACTTCCAAGTTTATTTTAGAAGCAAAGTGTCAGTCTTTCCCCCAGATTCTCCAAGTTTCAGTTGAGCAATCAATGAATAGTGAAGAACTTTGCGGATCCAGGAATACCAGTCCCTTCTCGTCCACTATCAGATGTGACCAGCTATCTCTGCAGTCCCGGCCCGTGTGTCTCTCACTTTCTCAGCTTACATCAGAGGCACCACAGCAATGGGGACAGAGAACGATGGGACGTAGGACCCCAAGCCCTGCATCCCACAGGAGCCAGCTTTCTTGTTACTGCCACAATGCCTGACGCCCATGACCAGAGAAGCGAGTTGGAATCTGGAGCAGTTTCAGAGGGCTCAGCTCCTGCTGCAGGAGCATGGGCTCCTGGGGGCCCAAAGCAGAGGGGAACAGAGCAGGAGCTCTCTGGGGTCTGAGAAGGGTTGGCTGGGGGCTCGGTGGTCTCTTTGACCTCAGGGCTGCCGTAGCATCCTCAGTGGAAGCTGGTGCCAGCCACAGCCCGGAGCCCTGCATGGCACACAGACCTGTGGAGAGTGGGGTCACAAGGCACGCCTCAGAAGAGACAGTGGCAGCCCACAGGGCCGGAGCTCCGAGGGCACCATCTTCCGCTGTTCTTTCGCTAGGATTCACTTTCCTGCATTAAACTGTTGCACTAAGGTGAGGTGATGGTTTCAAGTGTTGCAAGCGAACTGTCAGACACTTTAAAAGGGTGCACTCCAGGAATGCCTGCATGCCCTCCAGGAAAAGTGCTGCGAGTATTTATGTGTTTGGGGCAGTGGAGAGGTGATAAATACAGGCAAAATTGGTTGGGTGTGACTGGTGGTGCCATCCTTGCATGCAGGAGGCTGAGGCAAGAGGACTGCTGTGCAGTTAAGGCCAGGTTGGACTACCTAGAGAGACTCTGTCTCAAATAACACAAAGCTCACGTGTTTAGGGGATCATAGGGTTCTGATGCCATCAATGCCGGAGGGTTGGCAGAAAGGGAGAAGCCATCCTTCCAAGCTTCTAGAAGCTGGGCCACGTGTGACTGAGAACAGCTTAAATGAGACTGGTATCATGAGAACAGAGGTCCAACAGGCCTGTGAGGCAGCTCAGCAGCACCGTACTAGCCTGGCAGGTGCAAGGTCCAGTTGGCATCCAGCTACCAGAAAAATAAAAAGGGGAGAGGGGGAACAGAGGTTCTACCAGCCAGGCATGGCCACGCACACCAGTAACACCAGCCCTCAGGAGGCTGAGGCAGGAGGATCAGTGCACATTTGACGCCAGTGTGGGCTACACAGAGAGTTTAAGGGCAGGCTGGAGTACACAGTGAGACCCTGTCTCAAAAAAACCAAACAAATTAGGTGGGCATTTGGGGCCTGTTTCCTCATCCTCTGCTTGAAAGGGCCCAAGGTCTGGACCACAGAGTGCTACTTGGTGAAGATTCTCTCAGGGCCAGCTTCTTGCGGTGCTGCGGCTCCCATCCCGCCCCCTCCCACAAGCAAGCTCAAGCCCAGAGCACTCCCTCGCTCTCCGGGATGCGCACTTTCCTGCCTCCTCTCTCTGAGCCCAGGGGCAGCTCTGGTGTGGCCAGGTGGCCAAACGAGGGGACAGAGGCCAAGGGACAGGCAGGCACCTCAGAGCACGGCAAGAAGGGCAGGACTGGGTGGCTCTGAGACCCAAACCCAAGGGTGAGTCTGACAAGCCTGGCTTGCGGTTGTCCTTTCAGGGATTCCCAGGTGCTTCATTATAAAGCTAAGAAAAGAAAACCAATTGGGCCCGGCGGGATGGCTCAGTGGTCTAAAGCGCCTGCTTGGGGAAGCTTGGGTGGCTTCAGGGACCGAGGTTCGATCCCAGGCACCACATGCTGTGCCAGCCCTGCCCTCGGGGTGGGCTGAGTCAGCCATAAAAATGAGTGAATAAACAAACAAAGGTTCTGAAACAAGAAATAAATAAATAAATAAAATTAAAAAAAAAAAAAGAAAACCAAACCAGTGCTTTTCAAGCTGTGAAGTTTTCAGCCGCTTGCTGTCACCAAGAAAACTGCCAATGCTCCCAGTCTGAGGTGTCAAGTGTGGCCCGAGGCTGGTGGCTCTAGCACTGTTTAAATGACAGGTAGCAGAGCAGAACCAGGTGGGCAGAGCACCCCAAGGTATGTGTCCAAGAGGCTATAAAGCTCCAAATGTACCATCTGGCACCAAAGGCCCTCTGGCTACCGCAAGTATTTTGTTCTGCCCTGGTCTTATAAAGATAGACTCCACCAGCTGCAGGGGAACAAGTGTAGGGTAAGAAGTGTATATTTCATGTGCTTTTTTTTTTTTTTTTTTTTTTTTTTTTTTTGGCGGGACCAGGGTTCAAACTCACGACTTTGCACTTGCCAGGCAGGCACTTGTGCCGTAGAGCTATCTCCCCAGCCCCTCATGTTTTTTACATACTACACAATGTTTTCGACTGATTGCTTTTTGGTTGAGACAAGGTCTTGCTACACAGTCCAGGCCTGGAACTCTCTGTGATCCTCCTGCCTCAGCCTCCACAGGGCTGAAGTCACGGGTGTGAGCCTCTTCCCCCCACTCAACTTGATCCCCTTGCATTATTTAAATACGGAAACCAGTCTCACCCGGGCTTTCTAGGCCTAGAGCCAGCAGCCTGCCTCTGCCCTCCAGGAGATCGGACTAGATTACGGGTTGCATCAAGGTGCCCCCAGTGGTCTTCTGTTAAGGTTGGCTCCTTCCCCTTTCTTATCATGAGTAAAATCACCTGGATTTAGAAGCAGTCACTTCAGTGGTCAGTAGTGATAATAATGACCACTGTTGTTAAAACAAAATACTAGTTTGGGGCTTTAGAAAAATGTATGTCAAAATCTTATGTTAAACATGACAAAACAGCGTTGGCATATGCCAGGATACCTAGCTAGAATTCGCCTCTTCCTCTGGCCGCATTTGCCTGGGTAACGAGACCCCAGCACTTGTGCTGACACACTGACAGCTTGCAGTAAGGGTGTGCTCACACTCGAAGTGTGGTGGTGCACATATGTCAGTTCAGCACTCAGGAGGCCGAGGTAGGAGGACTACCCTCAGCTCCGGGCCAGCCTGGGCTACATGGAGAAACTCTGCCTCAGCCAATCAATGGATCAATCAATGGAGGGAAGGAGAGAGGGAGAGAGGGAGGGAGAGGAGGGTCTTGAATTCAGTCCTCAATACCACTAAAGAATCAAACCAAAGCTCACACATCTCTAACTTGGCTGAATTCACATTTAGTACAATAATCTGTACTATTCAGCATCATAATCCATAAAATGATTAAACATTATTAAACAAGGACTTGACTCCACTGACATTAAAAAACATTTACCTGGCCCTTTGAGACGACTGTTTACAGTTAAACTGTTTATTTACCATATTCTACTGGATGGAATGCCTATGAGATATTAAGGCTATTTTACATTTTTGGTCTTGTTGTTTTTGTGAGACAAGGTTTCGTTTTGTAGTTCAGGCTGGCCTTGAGCTCACAGTGATCCTCCTGCCTCAGCCTCCCGAGTGCTGAGCTCACAGGTGTGTGCCATTTCGTTTAATATTAAACTATTTCTAAAGTACGATTTCTTTGGCTACATTTTGCAAACATTTTTCTTTTTAAAAGGAACTCATGCAAGTTAGGAATGGCCTCAGCAAAAGCTGCATGTCGTGTGGTTCACTGCTTCCAGCAACTGCAGCTTGGGCTAAGCCAAAACTCAGTTTATCAGGAGAGAAGCCGCCCCCACACAGACTTCTCGCAAGAACTGAAGCAGGCTGTCCACAGGAGGGCCTGGACCTAACCCGAGCCTAAGGTGTGGAATCCCAGCAACGCCTCTCAGCCCCCGGATGTAGAAGGTCTCGCAGATGACCGCGAGATTTGGACAGGATAAAAGGACACCGCGGCGGGCCACTTCGCAGGGTGGGCTGTCGTCAGGGCAATAGGTGCTAAGCGTAGGATGTTCCTTTACGCTCTTTGCTATTTTGAGTCCGTTTCTCCCTCACACTTTGCTTTTCCTTTTTCGAATAGACTTTGTCACTGCTTCTAGTTCATTCGTTTGGTTCTTTGTTCGCGACCACAGCGCTAGAAACCAGCTACAGAAGACGCTTCCCGGCTCGTCCACGCGCCGCAATGCCCTCAACGTGGAGCATTTCAGGGGCTGGAGAGGGCATTTCCGGCCGAGAGCCTAACTGTTAGGAATAGGACCCCTGTCTCGGAGCCGTGCGGCAGTGCTGACACCGGGCTCAGTTGGAGGGGTCGGGTCGGACCGCGTCCTGGGCCGGCTGCTGCACGCCGTGCACGGTTATCTCCATATTCTGTGAACTGTGGACGTGCGAGTGAGATGGCCCCTGCTGCGGGCCATTGCCGAGAAGAGACGTGCAGAAAAGCCACTAGGGAGCGGGGCGTGGCAGTGCATGCCTGCGATCCCAGCTCCGAGGCTGAGGGAGGAGCGTCGCTGCAGGTTGGAAGCCAGCCCGAGCTGCACGGCGGGATATCCTACGAGATAAAACCGTGAAGGCAGAGTCGAGCAGGAAGCCAACAGCAGAGCGAACTGGAACAGAGAGGCCTGGGTGGATTCCTGTCCCCATCCCCAACAGTGCTGTCTCCTGTGTCCCCTGGACATGTGTTTTGCCCTGCCCCGCCTTCTCCATAAGGGAGGTCCCAGGAGCTCCGCGGAAGATGCGCTCCGCTGACCTGAGGGCTGTAACTTAAACGCGACTGTATGCCCCAAAACAGCCCTGAACACAAGGTGTGGCCACCAGGGAATGTTTAGTCTCCTTCCTCCAGAGCATAATTCAACTACAGTTGATTTCAGGTGCTTGTCACTAAGTCCTAAGACATCTTTCAGAAAGATGCTTTTCTGAGACTTGGTCATGACTCACCATTCCACAAACTGAATATTCATTCTAGGTGATCCTCCTGCCTCAGCCTCCCAAGAGCACATGGGAGCCATAGCACCCTGATTCAGTCACCCTAAACCCTACCATGAGCACACCAGGCTTTGGGGGCTCATCCTGAGAGAAACGAAAGCGTTTGCTCTGAAAAGGCACCGCGCCCCTTCCCTCCAGTGCCCATCCTGTGTGTTCTGTGGTGTGTTCACCCCCTGAGGTTACCCAGGTGCTCACCCCATCCGGGTTATACTGGCTTCTAGGTCCCTGGGCCCAGGCCCTTGGGTACTGTGTGACACGTTGTGACACGTGCAGTCCTAGGAACCTGGGGCTTGCGTGGGAGACAGCAGGCCAAGGCTCTTGAATCACACCTTAGGAAAAGTAACATAAACCTAAGAAAAATCAATAACATTGTGAGTCAGGACGCTAAAAATGCAACGATGCAGAGGAATAGTAGCTCTGGAAAAAAAAAATCATAAAGAAAGATATCTGCCTACTGTGCATAGTGGACTCCTAAGCACTGAGGAGGCTGAGTCAGGAAGATCACCTCGGCTTTGCAGCCAGCCTGAGCCATACAACAGGACCTTGCCATCAGCCTGGCAGTGCAGCTGGCACTGGTCACAGTTTGCACCGAAGTGGTCTTAAGGTCACCCGAGGGGATGCAGACGTGGAGACGAGGCCGTGGTCCGCTGGGCTCCGCAAGAGCCTGGGAAGAGACTGTGTCTGAGCCCACCCCGCCTCTGCTGTGGGGGTTTCCACAGGCCAAGCCAGGGGCAGGGGCTCGGGCCACACTGGTTCCCTTGGGTTCACAGCACAGCTACAGCGCTGTCAGTGCACAAAGAAGCTCTCGCTGCTTCGGTTGTTCCGGTTGCTGTTCCCACCCGCTCCCCTCTTCTCTGGCTTCTCTGGCAGTGCTGGGACTGCACCCGGGGACTCTTACCTGGCCCGTGAGGAGAAGGCATTTTAGAACCTAATCTGGGCCACGTGGACCGTGAACACATCTCAGCCCAGCCATCTGGGAGGCTGAGGCAAGAGGATCCAACCGTCAAGCCCAGCCCGCGTAGCTCAGTGACAGTGAGACCTTGTCTCAAAACAAAATTTTAAAAGGGCTGAGGACGCAGCTCAGTGTGAAGGCCTTAGCTCAGCCCTGTGTACCGCAAAGCAAAACTAGTTGAGGCTGCCACCCCGGGGGCTCACAGGAGTCCCCGGGTTCCCACAGTGGTGACAGGAGCACCAGCCCTCCTCACTGCATGCGGCAGCCTCTCCAGCTGTTTTCTTACACAGCTGTTTTCTTTGACCTCATGCCAGCTACACTGGACTCTTTGCGTTCTCTCAAAAGCCCTAAATGCTTTATTTTTCTCCCCCCACCTTTTTTTTTTAATTTGAGACAAGCTCTTGCTACACAGTTCAAGCTGACCTTGCCCTCGAGGGACCCTCAGGCCTCAGTCTCTGGTGGGCTGAGGTGACAGGCATCAGCCACCACAGCCAGCTGGAGCTCCCTTTTTATTTTTTTTATTTTTATTTTATTTATTTATTTATTTATTTATTTATTTATTTATTTATTTATTTATTTATTTTGTGGGACCAGGGTTCAAACTCACAACCTTGCACTTGCCAGGCAGGCACTTGTGCCACAGAGCTATCTCCCCAGCCCCTGGAGCTCCATTTTTAAATGCCACCTTCCTATAACTGAAAACATACTCCTCTCCTTCTCCCATATGACTTTGGTGGTAGATGCCTGCTCGCCAGAGTGAAAAGACTTGATATATGCAGTTTGTCAAGCTGGTAGAGCATTTGCCCCAAGTTCATGGGGCCCTGGCTTGGGTTCTCCCGAACCACAGGAAAGGAAACAAAACAACAACAAAAGGTTTTAAGTATTAATATGAGGTCAGTGGGAAACTGGGGAGTTAGCTCAGTAGAATAAGCACTTGCACAGGGTCCTGAGTTCAATCTTCGGCATGAGGGCCAGCAAGATACCTTAGTGGACTAAGCACCTGCTTAGGCAAGCTCAGGGACACGGGTTTGATCCCCAGTACCATATACAGTGTCGGCCCCACCCCCAGGGTACACTGAGCTAGGGATGAAGTCCCGGCATGGTGGTGCTCCTATAATCCCAGCTGCTGGGGAGGCTGAAAACGAGGATCACTATGAGGCTGAACTGCATGGTGAGATCCTATAAAAAAAAAAAAGAGTAACATCTTAAAAATGTCCCAAGTGTTGCACAACTCATTGTACTGTACAGCATGCTCACGATTATGAAATCGGATGGACAGAGCTCTGCCAGGACACACATGGAGTACAAGGGAGCTTTTGCTGCTGTCCCTGGGCATGCCTGGAAGGAAGACACCAAGAGTGGCCTGTCATCCACACACAGACAACGGTTGGGACGAGGACAGGCGACCACCCCAAGGGAGCAGCACTGTCCTGGCCTGTGCTGCTTCAGCCTCTGTTCCTTTCTCAGGAGGGTGTGATGGCTTTAGGTACAAAGATCTTCCGCCTGCTGTCTGTGGACATTTTACCTCTGTGTTCCTACAAACCGTGTCTTACAGGGTTTTGAGGTGTGGTTCAAGCTGACCTTGGGTTCACTGTGGAGCCTAGGCTGGCTTGAAATTCATGATGATCCTCCTGCTTCAGCCTCCTGAGTGCTGGGATTATAGACATTTACTACCACGCCCAGCCTAAGTCATGCTTTTTAAACTTCTTTTACGTATTTGGTACATGGTCTCACTTTGCAGCTCAGGCTGTAGTGATCCTGTTTTCAGCAGCCCCCAGTGTTGGGGTTCAGGTGTAACTGGTCACCATCCCCAGTCTCGGCCAGCTCAGGGTGCCCAGGGACAGGGCCACCATAGTATGTGGTGCCAGGGATCAAATCCAGTGCCTGTGCCAGCCTAAGCAGGTGCTTAGTCTGCTGAGCTATTTTCTCCAAAAGCATTAGCCTTGCCCTGGAGCATATACCGTTTTCCAGGCCCTTTCCCTCTCTGGAATGATGTTGCTACCACCCTCTTGCTTTCTGTCACTGCCCTTCTTCTGCTTTGGTGGTGGCCATGGGGAAGTCCCTAAGGGCCAGCAGGGTGCTGACACCCCTGGACTTTAGGTCTAAGCACATTGCCCCCTCCACCTGACGGGCATGGGAACAAGGCCCAGCCTGCAGTCTGGGGACCCTACACCTCCTCCAGGTGGGCTGCAGCAAGCGGCCTGGATCAGAGACACAGCCGGGGTCCACGGGGCTGCTCACTGGCTTGGGGTTCATCAGGGAGTCTCTACTGCTGGCTCAGAAAGAGGCCTGCACCCCATCTACATGAAGCACCCCAGCCTATCGCTAAGAACTGCACGTAGGTGATGGATGGGCAGAGAAACGACGACCAACCGATCTTCCTTCTAAAGCAGCGGTTCTCAACCTTTCTAATGCCGTGACCCCGCAATACAGCTCCTCATGTTGCGATGACCCCAAAATAATTTTGGTGGCTACTTCAAAACTGTAATTTTGCTACAGTTATGATTTGAAATGTAAACACCTGATATGCATTGTGTATTCTCATTGCTACCAATCAAACATAATTTAAACATAGCGATTAATCACAAAAACAATATTTAATTATATGTTGAGAAATATTTATTACTAATTCCAATAAACATTTCACTGTGGCATAGCATAGGTTTAAATATGTATTTTCTGATGGCTTTAGGCAACCCCTGTGCTTTGGTCGTTTGACCCCCGGCGGGGTTGCGACCCACAGGTTGAGAACCACCCGTGCTGCAGACACGTGCATTGCCTTCCTCTTTGATTATGTCAGTCGGGTGAGCTGTGTTGGCTGCTTTTCAAGACTCAGAGCAGCCTGCCCCCTGGAGGCTGCACGCCCACCCACCCTGCATCCCTCCCTCAGTGTTTGTCAAGGCCAAGGAGTCAAGGTGGGGCCCCACCCTGGGCCCCAGTTCCTGGGCGCTGGCCCAAGGCACAGCTGCTGAGCGCAAGGCTTGAGGTGCTACAGCCCAGGCAAGCGCAGACCTGGGCTCCTCTGCTCCCGCGTTGCCCTCGAAGTGCGCGGCACCGACCTGGACTTTGCACACATGGCTGAGAAACCCCAGGCAAACACACCTGCCCGGCCAGCCAGGAGCCGGACGTTATCTCCCTGGTAGTGCAGGGCACACGTCTGCCTCTGCTCTGGAGGGAGACGTTATCTCATCTTGGGCCTCCTTGTTACACAAATATTTATTAAAGATGGCCAGTAGCAAGACAGTCTCTGCACCCGCTCACGAAATATGAAGAGAGCGTGAGAAATTCCTCCCAGCGACACCAAGCTCCACACGAGGTGCTCGGTGCTCGCTGTGACTTGGGAGCATTCAACTCTGCACGGCCGCCTTTGTCTTGCATCTTTCTCCTCCTTGAATATTTGTCTTCTCCCAGGAAAGAATTTTCTCTCACCTCAAGTGGTATTTTTTTGTTTTAACTATAGATTTGCTGGGGACCCATTTGGGCAGTTTGTGTTAGAAAAATCAGATATCATTATTTTACCCTCATTCTTGAAAAAAATATTTTCACCGAGGATAAATTATAGGTTTTTTTGAAACAAGATCTTGCTACACAGTCCAGGTTGGCCCCAGAGTCACGGCAATCCTCCTGCCTCAGCCTCCTGAGTGCTGACTCAAAAGCCCCTTTCAATAATTCATTGTGCGCTTTTCTGGCTTTGCTTGTGCCTTTTGTGGACTACTTGTTCAGCCTTATTTTTTCTCCTTGAAAGAAGTCTTTCTTCTGGCTGATTTGTAAGAGTTGGTGTATCATTATTACTATTATTATTATTATTATTATTATTATTATTATTATTTGCACCACTTTACTGTATGCTAAATCTGAATGTGGACTTTCACATTTACCTTCCTCAGGAGTCACTGGCTCTCGGCTTCTTACGCTTTTAACTCGCACATTCTTAGCCATTATCTTTCTCCGCGTTGTTCCTGGATCCCTGTGTTTCTCTCCTCTCCTCCACCTGGTGTTTACTATGAGTTGTAATCCAGCCTGCACAGTTCTTTCTATGCTGCTGTTTAGATCTCAGATTCTCTCTTTGTTTGTGTTTAGTTGCTCCTTAATCCATGGGTTCTTGATGTCAGTCGCCACGCCACATTTCCTAAATCCAGCTTGTCTGCTTGCCTTTCTTTCTTTCTTTTTTTTTTTTTTTTTTTTTTTTTTTTTTTTTTTTTTTTTTTTTTTTTTTTTTTTTTTTTTTTTTTTTT
>PVJA010053740.1:0-11859 GCA_004027025.1 Myocastor coypus
AAAAATCTCTTTAAAAAAAAAAAAAAAAAGAAACAAATATGAGTAAATGCGTGAGATATGGGCTCTAGGCCTCCGGATGGGCTGGTGGCTGGTGTTGTCCTGGACTCAAGGTCTTGAGCTGGGCTCATACAGGAGATTGCCATGAGATCTAGGCCCTCAGCTGGATTCTTTGGGTCTTTAGTGTGTGGGCAGATTTCCTGAACTCTTGTATTTGACCCTTTGGGTGACCACTATAGAATAAGCCTCTAAGCGCTGGCGGTATAGCTCAGCGGATTTAGCGCTTGCTTCAGAGCAAGTGCAGGCACCAGAGTTTGGTTCCTGGCCCCACCAGCCACACCGGCACATAGAGCAGGTGATGGAGTCTGGGCGTGGTGGCGTGCGTCTGTAATCCCAGCACTTGGGAGTACAAACAGGAGGATCACTATGAGTCAGTAGTGAGACCCTAAAAAAAAAGAGACAGAAGTGGACCTAGAATAAGCATATAAATTGTGTGCCCCTGTATTAAATTGTTGTCCTTGCAAATCCTGACTACAACACTTTAGCACCTTTGTGAAAAATAAATTGCCCAGGGACCAGAGAGATAGCTCAGTGGAATAAGTGCTTGCCTGGCAAGCGCAAGCTCCTGAGTTCAATACCTGGCATCATGAAATAAATAAATAAATAAACAAATAAATAAATTGACCTGGACTCCACATAGGCCAGTGGTTCTCAACCTTTCTAATGCCGTGACCCCACAATACAGTTAATGTTGCGCTGACCCCCAAACCAAAAAATAATTTTGGTGGCTACTTCAAAACTGTAATTTTAGCCGGGTGTGGTGGCACACGCCTGTAATCCCAGCTGAGGCAGGAGGATTGGTGAGAGTTCGAGACCAGCCTGGGCTACAAAACTGAGCTCAAGGCCAGCCTGAACTGTACAGCGAGACCCTGGCTCAAAAAGACAAACAAACAAACAAACAAACAAACAAAACAAAACAAAACAAAACTCTGTAATTTTGCTACAGTTATGATTCAGAATGTAAATACCTGATATGCATTATGTATTCTCATTGCTACAAATCAAACAATTTAAACAGTGATTAACCACAAAACAATATTTAATTGTATGTTGAGAAATATTTATTACTAATTCCAATAAATGACATTTCACCACGGCATAGCATGGGTTTAAATATAACAATTCCAAATAAATAACATTTTTTGATGGCTTTAGGTGATCCCTGTGTTTTGGTCATTCAACCTCTACCGGGGTTGCAACGTGCAGGCTGAGAACTGCTGACTAGGCACTGGCCTACCATGTCAAGGCCCTAGGTTTGATCCCCAGCATTGTAACGATAATGGTAGTAGCAATGACAAGAATAATAGAAATAAGTAAGTGGACTCCAAATTCAAAGGTTTACTTATGTACTCTCATTTCTAGTCCATGGTTCCTATGTCTATCCTTTTCTTTTTTCTTTCTTTTTTTTTTTTTTTTAAACCGTCTTGCTCTATATACTGTTCAGGCTGGCCTTGAACTCACTACATAGCCTAGGCTGGCCTGGAACTTGCAATACTCCTCCTGCCTCTGTCTCCCAAGTGCTAGAAATTAAAGATCTATGCTTTTACTAATACTATAATGTTCAATTTTTGTACTTTTATACTATTTGAGACTACACTATTTTATACAATTTGTTTCCCCCCCCCTTTTTTTTTTTAAATAAGGTCTTACTATATACTCCCAGCTGACCTTGAACTTGCCAAATATAAATAGCCCATGCTGGTCTCAAACTCAAGATCCTTCTGCCTCAGTCTCCTAAGTTCTGGAATTTCATGCATGTGCTACTGTTGGGATCCGGAAGCCAAATGCTGGGATCTATTTTGTCTCATTTTCATCTGTTGCATCCGGAGTACAGGGAAGATAGTAAGGGCCTTTATTTATACTTTTACAAAGTTGCAAGATACAAGGTTGCCTAGCAACTAATAGCCCACAATGTCCAGGCAGGATGTTTTTCTCAAGACTGAGGCCTGTCCTCCCCCATGTGATCAATTCCAGCTTCAGGGCTCCCAACCTGATACCATATCTGGCTTACTTTTTTTTTTTTTTTTTTTTTTTTTTTTGGTTTGTTTTCTTTGAGACAGAGTCTTTCTGTGCAGCTCAGGCTGACCTCAAAGTGATCCTCTTGCCTCAGCCTCTGGACTACTGGGATTACAGGCATGCCCCACCATGCCTGGCCTGGCCCTATGTTTGACTATTTTAAGGTCTTTGCATTTCCATGTCAATTTTATATTTTTCTATATGAATTCTAGCATTAGCTTGTCAATTTGTATAAAAACCTTGCTACTTTTTTGCTAGTTGTAGTTTTATTATTTTATTTTTTATTTTTTTCTTGTGTCAGAACTTTTGTTTAGCTGGGCATGGTGGTGTACGCCTGTAATCCCAGCACTCAGGAGGCTGAGGCAGGAGGATTGGTGCATGTTCAAGACCAGCCTGGACTACAAAAGTGAACTCAAGGCCAGCCTGAACTGCACAGTGAGACCCTGTCTCAAAAAGACAAAAAAAAAAGAACTTTTGTTTATTTTTATGGCTGGCTCAGCCTGTCCTGAGGGCAGGGCTGGCACATGTGGTGTCGGGGATCGATCCAGCTGCAGTCCCTGCAGCCGCCTGAACTTTCCTAAGCAGGCGCTTTAGACCACTGAGCCATCCTGCTGGGCCCCTGTAGTTTTAAAAAAGCATAAAATTTACTAACTTTACCCATTTTAAGTATACAAGGCAGTAGTATTAACTATTTGCACATTGTTGTGCAACAGATAATTAGAATCCATTTTTTTTTTTTTTTTTTTTGGTACCAGGATTGAACTCAGAACCTTGAGTTTGTCAGGCAGGCACTTAGATCACTGAGATATATATCCCTGGCCTTTAGAACTTTTTTTTTTTCATAAAGAAAAGTTTTACAAAGTGTTACATCTAGAACAGTTTTCACTAAAGTAGAACTCTGCCCATTCCTGTTGGCTTTTGAATAGGAATTACTTCCTTTTCTTTTTCTTAGTGCTAGGACCTTACGCATGCTAAGCACACACTGTTCTATTTGAACTGTACTGCCAGCCTGCTAAGGATCATTTTGCTTGCTTTCTCTCCTTCCTTCCTTCTTTCCTTCCTTCCTTCCTTCCTTCCCTCCTTCTTTGCCTTGAAGGCAAGATCTTTCTGTGTACTTCAGGCTGGCCTTGAACTCACTGTGTAGGCTAGGCTGCACTTGACCTCCCAGGAAACCTCCTGCCTCAGGCTCCCGAGTGCCAGGACTACAGGCAGGTGCCGCCACAGCCAACTTCAGCATTTTGAAGCTACCGACTGGTTTGGGGAAGAGCTGCCATCCGACAGCATGGAGATCGCCAATCCCAGGAGGTCTCTGCCTTGCCTGTGCCCAGCCCTCCACCTTCCCTCAGGGAGCCAGGCATCGGGCAGCAGGGAGTGACCCTTCCTCAACAGGCTTGGGCCAACAGCCATATTTGAAATTACCTGGTCAGCTGTCCCTATCTGATGCTGAGGTGGCCCAAACTGACCTACCTGAAGTCCCTCTCTGCCCTGTATCTGCAAAGTTTTATCTTGAGATAATTGCGTGATTAGCGTTTTTTTTTTTTTTTTAATTTTTTTGTTTTGTTTTGGTTTGGTTTTTTTTTTTTTTTTTTTTTTTTTTTTTTTTTTTTTTTTTTTTTTTTTTTTTTTTTTTTTTTTTTTTTTTTTTTTTTTTTTTTTTTTTTTTTTTTTTTTTGTCCTTTTTTGAGACATGGTCTTGCTATGCAGTTCAGGCTGGCCTTGGGCTCACTTTTGTGGCCCAGGCTGTTCTTGAACTTGCACTGATCCTCCGGCCTCAGCCTCCCAAGTGCTGGGATTACAGGTGTGCACCACCACGCCCGACTGATTAGTGTTTTTTTTTTAACAACAATAAATAACCCCAGAGTTTTTTCTTTCTCTTTTTCATTTCTTTGTTTCTTCTTTCTTTTTTATTTTTTTGTGTTTTTGAGACAGGGTCTCACTATTCTCACTTTTCATAGCCCAGGCTGGTCTTGAACTTACACCACTCCTCCTGCCTCAGCCTTCCAAGTGCTGGGATTACAAGCATGCACCACCATGGCCGGCTCTTTCTTTCTTCCTTTCTTTCTTTCTTTTTAAGTAAACACAGCAAGATTTTATTGTCTTTGAGGCCAGTGAGATAGCTTAGTGGTCTGAAGCACCTGTTTAGGCAAGGTTAGGTAACCACAGGGATCGTGGTTCGATCCCTGGCACCACATGCTGTGCCAGCACCACCCCCAGGGTAGGCTGAGCCAGTCATAACCTAAATCAATAAATTAAAAAAAGGATTTTATTGCCTTCACAATAAAACAAAACATGAAAAGTTAAAACTGGATCACTTAGCCCTTTCTCTTCTTATCTCCTCGCAGTTCACAATGCTTGCATCTCTTAATAGCCAGCATTCTTTTAGATCTGCAATTGGACTCAACACACTCAAGCCTCAGCACAATCTTCTTTGTAGTTTGGCCTTCTTCCAGAAAATCAGCTTAGTCTGTCCACTATGGCTCCTGTTTCCTGTCATAACGCCACTTTCCCGGGGCACACAGAGAATCCTTGCTTTTCTTGTACTGTGTCACTTTGTGGGGTTGATGCTTGCCGCCCTTGCAGAAAGTTTGCCAGGTTTTGGGCATGTTCACCAGGCTTGCAGGCGCATTAGCGAGGTGAGAAAGAGGCCCGGCTGGAAGCGGAAGTGTACAGGCGATTCTTTCAATCCTGTTTCTATCCTAACCACAGTTCCCAAACCCTAAGGTTGTGTTGCTGGCAACAGCAGTACTGGAGGCTTTTCTAGTTCCTTTCATTGTGTATCACCACACAACAACTCTTCATGGCCACTGCCCTTGAACTATGGGACTCACACTGGGCCTGTGTGCATGTGTGCATATGGGGTGGGGAGAGAGACTGTGTATGTGTATGGTGTGTGTGTGTGTGTGGGGTGTGGATGTGTGTTTGCCTCCATATCTAAAGTGTGGTATTCGTGGATACATGGCTTATATCATGAGGCTTCTAAAGTATAGCATTATTGTGAGGCATGGTGTGGAACACCTACAATCCCAGCACTCAGGAGGAGGAGACAAAAGGACCACTAAGTTCAAGGCCAGACTGGGCCAAACAGCAAGGCCTTGCCTCAAAGGGGAAAAAAGTGCTATTTTCCATTAACCATAAAATAACAACGTTTACCTTTTTCCTGTGGTGCTAGGGTCAACCCAAGGCGTTTTTTGTTTTTGTATTTATTACAGGGTCTACAGAGTCTCACTATGGAGATGGGACTCATAGTGATCTTCCTGTTTACAGCCTCCCAGATGCTGGGGATTACAGGCACATGCCACCACGCCCGGTCTTTGTCTCAGCGCACCGCACACCCGGGGTGAGGCCCACACAGCGTGGGGGGATGGCACCTGCCCCCGCACAGCCACAGCGCACAGCGTGGGCGGATGGAGCCTGCCGGCCCCTGGGTCTGCCTGAGAAGGCGCTTCAGTCTGCTGAGCTGTTTGGTCGGCCCTAACCCAAGGTTTTGTGCTCCACCACTGAGGGATTGTTCTTTTGAATATTTGTTTATAAGTAGGCGCTATCAATGTTGTGTCTCAAAGCACATGCAGTCAGTTAAAGTAGTGAGGTTCTTTTTGTTTTTTCACTGACAGCGGGCGTTCAGCAACCACAGGACTTTCTGCCCTTTGAGTTACTTTTATCTCAGAGGTTACTTCTGTATCTTCTTGGTGGCTCCCTATCTTCAGAAGAATTCCATCCTACTGTTGGCCTCAAGGTCCTGTCCTTGCTCCATTTACTCAGCCCCTCTTCGCAGTCTTGTAAATACTTCTTGACTATATGGCTGGAATTTGGAGGCTTCTGAAGTGTGGAGTTATTTTCATGGACTTATAATGAGTACAAAACATGATTAGCTTGTTTTTAAAATACTATGCTTTTAAAAATTCCATTCAAGGAGGGGTATTGTCTACATTATGTTTCACAGTAAGTATATTGAGTAAATAAAGAGCAAAACAAAAGATAATAGGAAATAGAGCATTTGCAAAGGAAAAGAGACCAGGGACCAGGGAGATGGCTCAGTAGAGTAAGCGCTTAGCTGGCAAGCACAAGGTCCTGAGTTCAATCCCAGGTACTGCAAACAAAACAACAACAACAACAAACAAACAAGCTCCCTGTGAGGAGGGTAGCCACTGTGTAATTCTCACAAACTACAAACTGAAAACCAAAAAGCAAAAGCCCAAGGTAACTACCTTGGCTTCCCTGGCAACTTTTGTTACAAGGTGACTTTCATAGGTCCTACGTTGCCGGCCCCCATCCTCTTTTATTCCTCTCTACATTTTACCCCTGTGCTAGGAAATCCTGTTGGCTTCCAGAACATTTGCCGAGCTGAGTGTGGTAAAGAATGCCTGTAATCCCAGCACTCTGAGAGGCAGAGGCAGGAGGATGGCAAAAGGAAGCCAGCCTGGGCAATTTAGTGAGCTGCTATCTCAAAAAAGAAAAAGTAATATTGGGCTAGGGGTGAACAGTGGCCTAGAAGGCTTCCTACAGTCTGGTCTGTCATCACTTTCAAGTCAAGGCTCAAATGACACATGGCCTATTCTGATCATCCCAGTTAAAACTGGCATTTCTCCCCTGTTCTTTCCCATACCACTTAGCACATTTCAACAGGCTATACAGTTAGCTTATTTTATTTATTTTTTTTTAAATAAACTTTATATATTTATATTTTGGCCAGCTCAGCCTGCCCTTGGGAGTTGGCTGGCGCAGCATGTGGTGCTGGGAATCGAACTGCAGTCCCTGTGATTGTCTAAGCTTGCCTTAGCAGGTGCTTTAGACTGTTCAGCTATCTCACCAGCCCCAGTTGGCTTATTTTATTACTTGACTTATGTAAATTATAAGAGGGCAAGGATTCTCATATATTATATGTTAATGGATCCCCAGTGCATAAAATAGAATTTAACAGCCAGAAGTAATGATGAATACCAATAATCCCAGTAGCTGGGGGTCAAGGGGTGAGGTAAAATAATCTCTGAGCTTTTGAGGCCAGCCTGGGCTACATAGTGAGACCCGGTCTCAAAAAAAACCAAGAACAACAAATACCCCAGGGGGGCCAGCGTCTGCCTGGCAAGTGCAAGGTCGTGAGTTCGAACCCTGGCCTCCCCCCCCACCAAAAAAAAAAGAATGAATGGGTTTAGCTCATGCCTGTAATCACAGCGCTTGTGAGGCTGAGGCAGGTGGATCAGTGTGAGTTCAAGACCAGCTTGGGCTACAAAGTGAGCTCAAGGCCAGCCTGAACTGCATAGTGAGACCCTACCTCAAAAACAAAGACAAAAACAAAACCATAAAAACCCCAGGAAGAATAACTACCAACAACAGGACCTGACTTGTAGCAGTTGCTCATAAATACAGAACTTGTGGAACGAATACATATATGAGTGGATAATCACAGATTAGTCATTTGTGAATTATTTATTTATTTATTTATTTATTTATTTATATGAATTTAGTGTAGGGCCTTATTACACAGCTCGTCCTCATAGTGATCCTCCTGTTTTCAGCCTCCCCAGTGCTGGGATCACAGGCGTGGGCTACCATGCCCAGTCTCTGGTTGGCTCAGCATGCCCAGGGGTGGTGCCAATGCAGCTCATCATTTATGAAATTAAAAATGAATGAAATGCAACAATATGAAGATTATTCACCATGGTAATCAGTATAATGACATGGAAAGGGAACTAGACAAGAGGCAACATAGGGGCATGGAAGCCCTGCCTGTCACTGTCTACCCCAGAGGCTGCCTGTCCTTTGGCTGCTGTCTCCTCTCCTCTCCCTGCACTGTGACCTCACTATCCCCATCACGTGTCTAACATGCCTGCTGTGGTGTCCAGGCCTGGAGCACTGCCCCAGGGATGCCTTGCACGCCTTGCTGTGCCTGTCTCCTCTTCTCTGGACTGAATTCACAGGTCGTGGTCTGACTCTTTCCAGCCTGGATTGTGTCCTAATGACCCCGTGTTGACTAAACCTGTCATGGTGCACTGACCACTTTTTTTTTTTTTTTTGACATTTTTGATTTCTTGCTAATGTGTTGAAGACTCTTGAGAGAGCAGGTCTGCAAACTTCTGAGTCTCCTTTGGCTGGGCACACAGAGTATCCAGTTATTCTAACTGCCAGTCCATGTTTGCTGGCTAGGGCTTTATGAGTGGAAGAGAAAGGGTGCTCAGTTCCAGTACAGACCACGCTGAATGTTCTCTGCCATGTAGACATAAATCGCTAGGCCATGGTGGCACATGCCTGTAATCCCAGCATTTGGGAAAGCTGAGGCAGGAAGATTGGTGAGAGTTTGAGACCAGCCTGGGGTACAAAAAGTGAATTTAAGGCCAGCCTGAGCTGCATAGCAAGGCCCTGTCTTAAGAAGACAAAAAACAAAACAAAACAATACAAAAGCACTCTCAAACTTCGTATTTATGAGGATGTCATTCTGGGAATTTTTTGAGCCAGGGATATAGCTCAGTAGAGTAAGTGCTTGCCTGGTAAGGGCAGGGTTCTGAGTTCAATCCCTGGTGCTGCAAAAAAAAAAAAAAAAAGGTGATTGAGTAGACATAAATCAAGGTGTCTTTGGTTTTCAGCACTGGAGAGTAAACCCAGGGTTTCCCACAGAGTTCTATCCCTAGACCCCCACCTTTGTTTTGCTACATCCGTAGCCCTTTTTAATTTTTTTTTTTGTCTTTAGACAGGATCTCTCTAAATCATTAAGTGCTAGGCTTCCAGAGAACTTGTTTTCCCCTGGGGAGCTCAGGGAGTTCTGTGTTCCAGTGAGACACAATGTCTCTCTTTGAGGCACATTCTGTTCCTTGAGCCCCTCCTGCAAAGGTTGTTTTTGCTTTACTTTGTTTCATGTTTGCACCCATCTTTGAATCTTTAGGGATTTTGTCTCCCAAGGTCAGCTCAGGGGATGGACTTGGAAAAAAGCATTCATTCTCTGTCCTTGTGAAATAATCCAAATGTACACAAGGGTTCATTCTCTGTCCTAGCAAAATAATGCAAGTGTACACACTTTAGGCGCGATCTGTCCACACACGCATGTCTGCTCAGCAGGCCCTTATGTCTGCACCCACCTTTTGGATGTGTAGGGATTTTGTCCCCTAGAGCTGGGTGCTGGGGATGGAGCTGGGCCTCCTGTGATTGGACAAGAGGGCAGATGAGAAGCAACGGCTTCCACCAAATGACTAGCCATTTGATCCAGAGATGACCAGGGAAGAAATCCTTGGTAGAGGTCTCTAACAGCCTTGGTCTGTGTAAAAGATTGACGGTTCTGTGTGATTTCTTTAGGTTTTCCCCTCCCCAAAGGGAGGTGGATAGAGGGTTGGTGAATGTGGAGAGGTGCTGAGAGATCAGTAGCCAGAGATAATAGCAAGGAAGCTAAGAGGAGCCAGTCTGTGTAAACAATAACCAGCAGGGATCAACATGCATAAGGATCAGGTGGGAATCCTCAAGTCTGGTAAAGACACCAATTGCCTGTGCAACCGTGAGGCTCATGGGATAGACGGGCGCACCTTATTACCCTTAGTATTACTTTTGCAGTGTTAGGGATTCAACCAGTGCCTTATGCATGCTAGGTAAGTAAAGTAAATGTTTTACCATTGAACTATACTGTTAGCCCTGAAGTTATTCTATTTGGCTACTAATCAGTGTGAAAGGCAGGAAAATTTGTGCACCTTTAGACTGTGCTCCAAAGATTCTGTCTCGGATAGAAACCAAGATATAATGTTTAGGATGATAGCAACTGTCATGTTAGATTATGTTCCTGTGTAGGGCTTGGTGTGGACCTGCAGAAGTGGGTATCAATTTGGAGGGTACCAATGAATGGACCCTCAAGGTCTCAGGTAGACTGCATCCTACAACATGACTTAAAAGTTCTGAACAGTGGGCTGGTGAGATAGCTCAGTGGTCTAAAGTGCTTGCCTGCTTAGGAAAGTTTAGGCAATTGCAGGGACCGAAGGTCAATCCCTGGCACCACATGCTGTGCCAGTCCCACTCACAGTGCAGGCTGAGCTGGTCATAATATAAATAAATAAATAAAGTTAAAAAAATTTTTTAAAAAGTTGTGAACTGTTAAGACGTCACTGAGTGCTTGGCAAAGCAATTTTCTTTATATATATATATATATATATATATATATATATAATTATTATTATTACTTTTAATAAGAAATTACAATGTGACAGTTTCAAAACATGTTAGTAGATCATTCACAATAATTGATACAAGGAAAAACAACTTTCAAGGGGAATAAGAATGCACATGCAGTTTCATTAGTTTGCTGAAGCTATCGCTCATTCTGTGAGATTGGTGAGGCAGAAGTTACCTAAAAAGTGGTTATTTCCCATTCAATCCAGCTATCCCCCTACTGGGAATTTTCCCAGAAGAACTGAAAACATCATACCATAGCGATATCTGTGCACCTATGTTTATAGCAGCTCAATTTGTAATAGCCAAATCTTGGAAACAACCAAAATGCCCATCATTTGAAGAATGGTTGAAGAAAATGTGGTATTTTCATACAATGGAATATTGCTCAGCTATAAAGAATGATAAACTGGAAGACTTCATATATAAATGGATGTATATTGAACATATACTCATTAGTGAAATAAACCAGACCTATATGTGTAAATATCGTATAGTCTCCCTAATATAACAACTCTAAATTTTTTTCTTTCCTTACCAATATCAATTGGAAGGTGTGTCATGCCCATACCCTGTGCTCTGTATAACTATTGTGAGGACAATATGCAATGTGTCAATTATTAAAAAAAGTAATGTTTATTGAAAGAGTTAATGTTTAATTGTTTGATCAATCATATATATCTATATCTATTAATCTGAACTGATCTGAGGATGAAAATATGTAATAAAACCATTGTTCAAATTTAAAATAAATAAATAAATAAATATTTTGAATTAAAACAAAATAGTGATTACTGTAACAACTTACCCTAGGTTAGTTTCTCTCTCTCTCTCTCTCTCTCTGGAGGTATTGGGGATCAAATCCAGAGCCTCGTACATGCTAGGCAAGTGCTCTCCACTGAGCTACATTCCTTTTTAATTTTTAAAATGTATTTGCTTGTCACGGGGTCTCACTATAAAGCTCAGACTCAGTGATCCTGTTTTCAGTCTCTCCAGGACTGGGATTACAGGCACCTCCACCCCCAGACTCTGTGGTTGGCATGTGGTGCCAGGATCGAACTGAGTTCCCCACATTTGCCAAAGCTTGCCTAAGCAGGCACTTCAGACCACTGAGCTATCTCACAGGCCACTAATTTGGCCTTATCTTATTCTTTTTTTCTTTTTCAGAACCAGGGATTGAACTCAGGCCCTTGCACTTGCCAGGCAAGCACTTAACTCTTCTGGGCTATCTCCCCAGCACCAAAGTCCAAAGTTGACCGGGTTTTTTTTTTTTTTTTGGCTGGCTCAAGCTGCCTTAAGGGTAGGTGTGGGGATTGAACCGCTGTCCCCTGTGCCTGACTGGGATCTATCTTATTTTTTTATTTTTAGAAGTTTATTTTATTTTTAATTTAATTTAATTTATTATTATTATTATTTTTTTCTTGTTTCAGAACTTTCGTTTGTTTAGGTTTTTTTTTTTTTTTTTTTTTTTTTTTTTTTTTTTTTTTTTTTTTTTTTTTTTTTTTTTTTTTTTTTTTTTTTTTTTTTTTTTTTTTTGTCTTTTTGAGACAGGGTCTCGCTATGCAGCTCAGGCTGGTCCTGAGCTCACTTTTGTAGCCCAGGCTGGTCTCGAACTCTCACCGATCCTCCTGCCTCAGCCTCCCGAGT
>PVJA010053741.1:0-11812 GCA_004027025.1 Myocastor coypus
TCTGTCTCTGTCTCTCTCTGTCTGTCTGTCTGTCTGTCTGTCTCTCTCTCTCTCTCTCTCTCTCTCTCTCTCTCTCTCTCTCTCTCTTCTTTTTTGGCTGAAAAAGACATTTACCTGACACCAGCTACCCCAATTCCCTTACAAGCTCCAAGTCCACTACCCGGTATCTCCCTAAGCAATTTCAACGTTATCTTCTGCAGCCTTCTGAGTTCTTGTTATTTTCGTAGTTTAGGCTTAGTCATCTCTGATATTTAGAAGCTAACCTACAGAGCTCCTTGCTGCTTTACTTTTTGCTAAGCATGGATTATTTGATTGACTGGAGAAGGAATCCAAACATGCTTATTTGTTAGGTAAATAAAATAAGGGAGAAGAGATTATTCACCGCAGCTCTCTTTCTAAACCTGCACTTTCCCCAAGCGTTCCCTCATGTAGCTGCCTATGTATCTTCTTTCTCATTTGAAATAGGAAATATGACTTGATGTGAATTTGGTGCGTGATCTTGGGACTCTTGCTTAAACTCTCAGTGGGCTTCTACCCATTTTCATGCTGAGTTGGGTAAGACTCTCTTTTAAGCTTTATTTTAGCTATAACATTTAGTGACTGCCCTATTTGAAATAAAGATAATTTCTTAGAAATACTACAGAAAGCCTCAGCCTTTCCTTGTCTAGCTCTCACCCAACCCAGACTAGGTACAAATAAATACAAACGTGTAGGCTTGCAGACACTCAGAGTTCACAAACATGATCAAGGTGACAGAGCCCAACCCGCCAAGGTGATGTCTACATACCTTCTACAACACCTCCACCCTGTGGCCAACTCATCTGCAGGTGAGCACCTCCTCCAGACCTTAATACTTCACAGCCAACAGGTTATTTTCTGCGACTGTTCCGTTCTTGCACCAATTATTCCAAATGCGGCCACCCTGTATTTTCCGCCCATTCTTCCATTTAGAACTTAAGACATAGCATTATTTTTTTTGTGTAACAATCTTTCAGCTATTTGAAAATGATGACACAGTGTGTAGTCAGACTGCTCTAACTGACCCAATCTCAAGTGAAAGTTGTGATGCAAACATCCTTATCTCCAGGACAAAGGACACAGCTTTTAGAAAGTTTCTCTGATGTGGCACGGTTCTGTGTGGTCCTTATTCTGTCTGCCTTCTTCTTAATTTAGTACATGCTGTCAGTGTCCGTGCTGCTAGCTTGTACGATTCATCAAGTGTCCTAGGTAGTTTTTGGCAACAGAATTTAAACTTTGACTTTCAAAGAGAACCCAGAGTAATCTAATGTGATGTTATTGTTTTGATCTGAGCAAAAAACACAGGAACTTTTCTAAACGCAGACTATTACTTGTTAGATATTTCGCGTTTTGTCTTGAGTGTGTGAGTGGTTTACGTTATTTCCCTAAGACTAGTATCTGAAGATTTCAAACGTTCTTTTCCAGAAATCAAACCTAACAATATCCTTCAAACAACAGAAGGATTTCAGGCATTGGGTGAGGAGAGGGTTACTTCAACAAGAGAAAGAATGGACTGAGATGTCTGGTTTTCAGGCCTGGTGGGCTAGCTCAACAGACCAATCTTCTGCCTATGCAAGCTCGGGGACTGGGGTTCAAGCTCCAGTACTACATGCAGTACCAGCTATGCCCCCAGGTGCTCTGAGCCAGAAACAAAGTCTAGGCATGCTGGTGCGCTCCTCTAACCCCAGCACTGGGGAGGCTAAAAGGGAGAGGGTTACTGGGAGTCCAGTCTACGTCGTGAGAAGCTGTACCACATACAAAAAATGTCGGGCTCTCTACTTAAGTTTTCAAAAGGAAATGCTTTCGGACATTCTCTAAAGAGTAGCCTTATCAATTTGGACCATCACACAGAAATGCACTAACATGGTAAAAAGTTTTCGTAGCCCTTTGCAGAAGTGAGAGTGAGTGTTGGTTGACGTACGAAACTTTTTCTGGGTGATCATGACTGTGACATAGGGGAACACATGAAATGGGGCTTTGGAATAAGGCCTGGGTCTACAGCTACTCCTGAACCTTATGACAGTGATTGTTTCTGTGCTTGGCTATCTTCTTGATAACTTCTACGTCAAAGAATTTCTGAGGTGCATACATGGTTTTTATATATCTAACATACATGATATATACATCTAGCCTATAATATGATAGATAACCTATCTCACCGCTGTATAGTAAGCAATCAATAAACCTGACAGGTCTGATCAAAACTACTTCCTCTAGTATTATCACTGCTACTGTGTAAGAGAGAAGTACGCGGCCAACACTTTGGATACGGAACTTTCCATGTTGCCAGGATTAGAAAGATGATGCTAGTTAAGTGTTTCATTTAATAAATATCTGGACCATCAACACATGCAAAGATACAAACTGCAGAGTATTGCATCATGCCTGGTAGTATGGTCCTCTTTTTGCTACATACATACAGACCTGCGCGCGCATGCACACACACACACACACACACACACACACACACACACACACAGCATCCCACACACACAGGATCTGAACACTCCATCATTCATGGACCTCCTCATGACTCCAGAACTTGAAGGTATTCCTTTGGTCATTCCTTTGGTGGAGACAACAAGCCCTTTCACTGCCCTCTACACCTGCACGTCCGATGTAGGTTTTACATTCTTCGTGCTCACTCTCACCTCAGGATGCGTGTGGCTGGCACTTAGGAGGCCCTGGTTTGCCAAAGGTCGAGGCGAGGAGGAAAGAGAGGAAGATCCGTGTGAGGTGTAAATAACAAGGAAGGGATGTGGTCTGTGCATGTCAGGGACAGTTTTAACCAAGAATGGCATGAGAAAGAAATGCAGGTGACCCTGCGGAAACAGTAATGCTCTGTGGTGAATCACCTGACTGGGGTTCCCCTGAATTAAATGCTCGGTGGAAACTATGAGCTCTTGAATACAGAGGCTGCGTGGCACTGGTGAGCAGGAAGCCTGACACCTGCACGCTGGTTTTGTAGCTATCTGGTACTGTCAGATCCTAGACTTTTGAAAAATTCCTCTGGGAGCCCATTTCCTCAATATGTGCGTGTGTGTGTGTGTGTGTTTGTGACCAGGAATATTTATGTTGATGATTTTATTCTGTTTTGATTTTTGCAATGACAGCAGGGGAACAGAAAGTGAGACAGAGAGAAAGGATGAGCTGGAGGCAGCAGAATGTCACCCAAGCAACTCTGACAAACTCCTTCTTTCTGGATGCCAGGCACAGTGGTTGGGCCAGGAAACAGGCAGCTGACCAAAAAACAACCCTCTACATCTCAGAGGTGCCTGCAGGGCAGTAGGCAGGGCAGACTGAAGGAAAGAATCCAGGCCCCCACAGCATAATGTGAAAACAGAATGGCAGATTCCAGGGCAGAAGTAAGTCGAAGCACTGAGAAGTAGACATTTGGCCAAGGGCAAGCGGGGGCCTCAGAGGCGCCATGAGATTCCAGACGGCCACACCTGTACGATACTTCCTTTTGGATCTCACATGGGCACAGCTGTGCCAGGTGTTGGCGGTACCATGGACATTCTTACTACTTCCTTTATGCAAATTTAACATCTTCTTCTGATAAATAAGCCTTTAGGAACAGAAATATAGTTAGGTAAAAGAATCATGATATAACCAGTATGATAGAAAAAAAATAAAGTGACTAAACCTTAAAAATTATAGAATTAAAAAGTACATTTGAGTTGGTTTCTCAAATTACTGCCCCTCCATCTCAAGAAATTTATTGAATTATTCTTGTTTTTGGTATTTAGTACAGTACAGTCTACAGTGTCTTACTAAACAGTTCCGATTCATAGTGATTCTTCTGTTTCAGCCTCCCAAGCACGGGGATGACAGGCACGTGCCACCCCACCCAGTCTCAGCTGTGTCTCAGCGTGCTCCAGGGGGCGGGTCTGGAACCGCACACCTAGGATCAAATCCCAGCCCCGGTATATCAAATAATTGCTGGCACTGTCTGCAGTAGTGTTGGAACGACAGTGTCACGCGCGTCTTGAGCTACATTGTGGTGGTTGCCTGCCCTGAAATAGTTCAGATATTTATGGTTCACAGTCATTTTGACTTTGTAGAAGAGCCAGAAATTTCTCAGTGCCATATTAAGTGAAGAAAGCTGGGTGAGAAGGCATCAGAATTTTGTTCTGAGCCTGCCTTTCACATGGGCGCCGCTTGGCAACAGCATTCGCCGTGTTTTTGATTGGAATTTATATAGGCATTCATAAAAAAATAACTCCAGAACTGCTGCAGAAAAGGGCAAGAACAGTGAGATTAGTGCGAGGGAGAATTAGTGGCCAGGTGTCCTGCACTGAAATACATTTTAAATTTCAGGACATAGCATATTTTTCAACAAGCCTTGTGGTCCATTTTTTATCAGCGCAGTTTGCGATACATAATGATTATATTCCTCACAGGATGGTGGTATATGTGCATACCACTTATTAATTATCATTTTATCCCACTCCCCTCCACCTGCTGGTCCTCTTTCCTTTGCAAAAGATGCTCCCAAGGAAAAATCACAATGACAGTTTCTTAAGATTATGAAACTCCTGCAAGTTCCTAAGTCCATGTATGTACATCTTGTCTGCTTCTCATCATGATGAAGGACAGTAAGAATGGCTTCGTCACCTCTCCCCTAGCTCACCCATTCTACAGGGACACAAAGAGAGAGAAAGACATCTATACTTTGGAAGCATTTCCACTTGTAACTGCAGCCTACTTTTCAAGGGCTCCACTATTTTTTTTTTTTTTCAGTGTTTAGGACTCCTCTACTCCCTGTGAATTTGTTGCTAGTCCCATGCAATCTGTATAGAATTCATGTGATGACTTCAGCCAACTCAGTTAGCCTTCTTCCACAGCAGCAAAAATTGAAACTTGCAAAACAGCTCTCGCTTCTCGCTAGCCTCCCGAGTGTAGGTGAACTGCCGCAGATTTAATGCAGAAGAAAAAGTTTTCCATTCACGAAGCTTAGCTTTTACAGGCAAGCAGCCACCTTCTATCTACTTCTCTGGCTGGTTCCACTCCTCGTCTTCCCTCTTGGAAACTTCATGAAAAGCATTAGCTCCCCGAAGATTCAGTTAATGGGAGTCTAGCCAAAAAAAAAGGAGATTGATCTAGAGCTTAAAGATGATTGAAACAGAGAATGTGGGGTTCTTTGGAGGCTTTGGGTTTTTCTTAGCAAAGTGCTATAGATAGCTGAGACTTTGAAGTTGTTATCTCCAATAAAACACAGCTTCCTGCTTTCTTTGAAAATGGTGCTTGTGCTTGCAAGCAGTCAAGATACAGAAAATCTTGCAGTTAGATTAACACCAGTTCCCCTTTAGAAGGCCTTCAGTCTCAGGGAAATAGAACCTGTTTCCTCTTCTCACTCCACATCCCATTTAGTCCATAATCTTCTACATTATTACTCAGAATTGCTATTTTAATAAACTAGCTGCAAAAGTTTACCTAGTAGCCTGAAAATAAACTTAGAAGCTGACCTTGTTATGGTCGCTTAATATTGAGCACTCATGTTTTCACTGGCCTTGAAAAAACAGAAGCAAGCGAAGAACACTGGGCTTAAACACAGTGAAGACCACACTCATACCCAAGAGCTGCAGTGATCTTGGCTGACTTCTTATTTCCTCATGGCCCAGGGATCATGGGAAGATTTAAAAGGATACATGGATGTGTCAACACTAAGGGATTTGTTAGAAAGAACACAGAGTGCATCGATTATCAACAAAATTTGTGCTACATTGTAAGAACTGAGGGATGAGTAGAGATTATTTTCCTGCAAAGACCAGTCATTCCTTTCATGCATGTTTTCACAATGGGTAATTTGCGTGGATGAAAAGTCCTTAAAATAGCTGAGTTTTTATTGGAGTATTTTTATAAGACAAATTCAGTGACTGCTGATATTAACCCTAATCATTTGTTAAAGATGTAATTGTCAGATTTTTGCATTGCAAAAATTACTATTTTTCAATTTACTATTATAAAATAGCAGAGAAAATATCATAAAGAATGGGGTAGATGATGTCATGTGTCTCTGAAATATACTGACATCATTTTAGTGGTGTCCCTAATTTTAATGCACAAAATGAATATAAACATAAGGAATTACTAGGTAAAACCAAAATTTCAAAGCTGCCCACAGAATTAATTACTGGTTGTACTTCAAAGGTGTCAGTGTTTTGAGTGACAGTAGGACTGCAAAGTTATTTCTGAGTAAGAAGCAAGACAAAACAGTATCAAAATGTAGGATGGGACCCTAAATTAGACAGTAAAGTGGGAAAAAGTTTGTTGTTACAATTGGTGAAGTTTTATTGTGACATATTAATTAAATTTTTTTGAGCCAATGTTAAGCTTACCGATTTTCATAATGGTACTCTGAAATGGAAGGTAACATCTTTCTATTGTAATAGAAGTTGATGCTTGCTCGCAGGAAATAAATATGGACTATAATTTTAGGATAGGGACAAGATACCAGCTACATTTCTCCAGAGCTCAAGAGAATCAAATTTGGATTCCAAGAAGTTCCTTGGATGAGATCAGTTCTATTGCTGCGATAATCCTTACATGGACTGTATAATTGTAGAATCTCTATCTCAGATTGTAATTAAGATGGCACAGCAATCCAGGGAAGACTTAAGCATTTGTTTGAGTTCTCTCTCATAAAGTTTTGAACAGGGGCAGGGGAGATAGGTCTGTGGTCTAAGCATCTGCCAGATAAGTGCAAGGACCAGAGTTTGACACCGGTTACCACACCCTGACACACTGAGTGGCCACCAAAACCAGGCATGGTGGTGCACACCTGTAATCCTAGCTCTGGGGAAGCTGAGACAGGAGGATCACTATGAGACTGAGCTGTGTAGTGAGATCGTGAGCCAACTGATAATAATTGTTATGGTTTATGTCTAGTTGTCCCCCCAAAGCCTCATGTAGTCATTGGGCGGGGACTTCTAGAATTTGAGACTTGATCCATGATTCCTGGGATTATGGCTTTTACTACTGATGGGATTATGGGTCTCAGTACTTCTGGGATTATGGGTGTAGCCTAAGGCTGGGACTAAGGCGGAGAGTCTGAATGTAATATAGAGACAGAGAGACAGACTCGAGCTGTTGCTGTTCCTGCTGCTCTGCTGCTCTGATTGGTTGGCTGCCTCTGCCACCATTGTGTTGCTGTTCCGCCGCCATGAACTGGATGCTCTCTGCCCTGTTCCACTCAGCCTTGGGCCAGCCGAATATGGACTGATACCTCCACGAACTGTGAGCTAACTAAACCTTTCCTTCCTTCATTTTGAGTGTCGGGTGTTTGTCCCAGCAATGAGTGAAAAGTAGTGAAGGCAATAATAACAATAACAATAATAATAATAATAATAATAATAATAATAATAATGTTTTAAAAAATAAAAGAAAAAATTTTGAAGTTTTGAACAAAGATGTCCAACAGGTCCTTGTCACATCATGCATCTAATCAAGACATTTTTGAGCATTTACTGTGTTCCAGTGTCTTGTGGAATGCACACTGGACAACAGGCGTTCAAGGTTTTACAGTTCAGAGGAGGTGACAGTCGTATCACAAGAAGTCTTAATCTAGAGGGGCAGGTACAGTAGAGACAGGTAAAAGATACGATAAGGAAGAAGGCAAAGGGAGAGCAAACCTTCATTATAAAGACATTATGTTAGTGTACGTGTGCCCTATAGCAGGTGGAGAAGGGATTTGGGGATAGAGAAGGACATGGTGGTCTTAAGCAATCACAGTATGTTTGCACAAATTAAATGACATGGTATTAATGGAATATAGACTATGTAGTGAAATGGAAGAAGGAAGTTTTTCAAAGAGCTTTCATTGGGCAGTGCTGTTCCCATTCTGTGCTAGAAAAATTAAACTGACTTTTGCATCCTTTTCATGGCTCTTCACCAGACACCTGACAGTAGAAACCAAAGGCCTCCAGGGAATGGTCATCAGCTGCCAGTTCTCTTAAATGTTAGGATGAAGAGGTCCAAGCTGCCCTCTGCATGGACTGAGAAGTCCAGCCGTAGTAATCACCACGAGCTCTGCTTGGACTTACTCTGAGGTTGAACACAAATGTACTGAGGCCCTATTTGTCTCAGGGTTCTTGTCTGGATTCTTGCTCCCAGAAGTTTTGGTGAAAAAAAAAACAAAAAAACATGGAAATACACTTTGTTTTCATTCTCTTTTTCTTTTTCTTTTTGGTACTGGGAGTAGAGCTGAGCACCTTGTGCTTGCCACCAGGTCCTTGTGCCACTGAACTATAAGTGGATGCAACTTGAGATGGTATTCATGAGTAAAGTAAATCAGACTCAAGTATACACATTATATTGGGTCCATAGTGTAAGACATTGGAAGGGTCAGTAGGATCGAAAGTGTAAAATAGACACTTTGAAAGGGAGTGAAGCTACTCAAAAGGAAAGAATAACTGGAAAATGAAAAAGGAGATATGAAGTAAGGGAAAAGAAAAAAAATATATATATATATATGATAGCTAAGGTAATTTTATCACTGATATCTATTAGTTCATTAAAATGGTTTGTACTATGTTGCTCAACAGGATAATATACAACAATGCATATGTTACAAATTTTCAAAACAGGCCTAGCTAATTACTGATGGTTGTTATGTCATCTACTTTTATCAGCAAATCTGTTGCTCAGAATAGCAGATATAGTTATGCAAGGTCGGGGAAACAGTTGAATATTGGTTTTCAAGAAATCTTAATACTTTTGTATTTTTGTCTTAATTTATTTGAAAGAGAGTATAATAATTGATAAGGCATTAGAAACGTATATGTATATTGCCTGATAAATTTTTCATGTCCTTATCTTGTAGTCTGAGCAATTGTTTTGAAGATAACAATATGCAATATATTAACCAGTGTCAATCTCCTATTATTGTGCTTTGAAATTCTGTATCATTGTTATCTTTTTCTCTCTCTCTGAAATAAAATAAAAAGAGAAGTAAAAACAAGCTTTGGCTTTTGTCTTCCTGGGTCAACTCTGGGGAGAAGGCCTGGGTGAGCCCTCTTTCTTTGTTTCAGAAAGAGAGGGTGTCATTAATTCTCGGCTTGTTGGTTTCTGAGTAGTATGCAAACAACACTGGAAATCTTCAGAGAGTCCTTAATTTCTTAGAATTCAACTACACATGGCTGGGGTAGGCTTCCCCACTGATGTGAGTATTTTTTTTTTTTTTTTTCTGAGTAGTCAACCTGGAAGCACTAAGCTACACCCACAGCCTTCTCTGCTTTTTGAAACAAGAGTCTGGCCAAGTTACCCCAGCTGCCCTCCAACTTAGGATCTTCCTGCCTCCGCCTCCAAAGAGCTGGCACTGCAGGAATGTGCCACTGCAGTTGGCTCCTCACTAGTTTCTGGCTGCCAAGTTTCTCAGGCCCTCATTCTTTTTATATACTCTTCTAATTCCTCCTATAATATAAATCTCCCTAGCACTAGTCAGGGCTTTATGTGAAAGAAGTCTTGATAATTTTCTACTTTAATTTACAGAAAAAGTTATTCTTCCCCCAACAAATTTTCAGCTCTGTCAACTCTTTTATTCGATCTGTCTGTCTGTCTGTCTGTCTGTCTGTCTGTCTGACTAAGGTATTTAATATAGGGTCTACAGGCCCTCACTACACAGACCGGACTCACAGTGCACCTCTTATTTTCAGCCACCTAAGCGCTGGGATTACAGGCACATGCCACCATGTCCAGTCTCAGTCATTGTCTCAGCAAGCCCTGGGATTGGAGTGTGTACCGTACACCAGGGATCGAGCCCTGATCCCTGGTCCTGCCTAAGAGGTGCTTTAGTCCGCTGAGCTACCTGGCTGGCCCTCTATCAATTAATTGATGGAAAGTTTGAAGCTATAATCTTTCTTTTTATATAGTTCAGTATCTGGGCATGGCTTCATCTGCATTGGGAAGGATGGAAACATCTAAAGATTCTCCTCCCATCAGTATGTGTTTTATTACCCTAGCAAAGGCAACTTTGTTGTATTTATTTACTAAACATAATTATTATTTGTATTTGTATGCCTTTTTTGTCTAAGAAAGAAGGTCTTTAGAAGGGAACGAACTGTGGTGCTGTAATCAGCCCAGTGTATGTTTTCCCCTGACCTACTCTAACAAGTTGCTTGACTTCATGTAAAGTAGTTATCTACTCGAGGACCAGTTTGTCTCCCTGTAAAGTAGGTGAAAAATATTTACTTTACATAGTCATTGGAAGTATGAAGATAATGAATTTTAAAACATTTGCTGAATGCCAAATTTATGGTTGACAACATATTCACAATGGCATCCAATGACTTTTAAGCGAGACAATAAATATAACAACTTGAGCTAGGTGCTGGCATATCAACGCTTCATCTGATATGTTACATTTGTATTATTTGAATCTATGTGCAATAATAGGACACAGCTATTATGTCGTCATTCTGTAACTGAGGAATCTGAAGCATGGAGTAGTTAAGGTGATGGGACCCAAAAGGCCAGAAGTGAAGTGCTCTTATCACTTGAACAGGAGGTTCTGCCCCAGGTCACCGCAGAACTGTCTCTCCTTGGTAAAGCTGTCAGCTACCAGTTCAGGCAGCCCGCAGCAGCACCTGTAGCTCCTCCCCACTGCGTGCTACTGAACTGAGCTGTCAGCTGCAGCAGCTGCCAAGCACGCCTCAATTCACCCCCTGCTCTCAGCCTCCACAGCTCTCTCCATAGGCGTAGTCACTCTTGTCCTCTCTCGAATTTCTGCACCACATTCCTATCAAGGCCCTTGCTTTCCCCTTCATCCACTATAACTTCGTTTTCTATGTAGGAAAAAACTTCTAATGTGTATCTGATCGAAACACTCCAGTGACTTCTCAGAGTGTGTAGAATAAAACATGCCCTGATTATATTCTACATTTATATATTTTTATTATTTGTTTGTTTGTTTGTTTGTTTGACATAGGGTCTGACTATGCAGCTCGGTCTGGCATTGTGTCCACTTTTGTAGCCCCCAAGCTGGACTCGAACTTGCAGAGATCTTCTTGTCTCCACCTCCCCTGAGTTCTGGATTTATAGGCATGATGCACCATCATGCCAGGTTCCAGGGCTAGAGAGGCACATGGGCCTAGGGGTTGAACAGGTGTCCTTTTGCTCGATAGGTAGGTGCTTATGCCTCTGAGCTATCTCCCCAGCCCCCATTCTACATTTACACTACAAGGTCAAACCTTTAACTGTGATAAATGAGGCTCTGCACTCTCTCCAATTTACAAGTTATGCCTTCCTTTCCTCTCTCGGTTACTTTGGCTTGGCAGTACAAAAGCTTCATTCTTTTTTTTTTTTTTTTCATCTTTTTATTTTTTTAATTTTATTCTTTTTTTCAATTTTTTATTGTTTAAATTTAACAATGGTTATATTACATATTTTCATCATCAGATCAGTTTAGATTAATACATATAGGTATATAAGATTGATCAAACAATTAAACATTAACCTTTCTAAATCCACATTACTTTTTTTCCCCCTTCTTTTCTTTGAAAGTTGACATATTGCATATTGTCCTCACAATCATTCTATAGAGTGTAGTGTGTAGGCATGACCCACCTCCCTACTGATGTTGCATAGAAAAAAGAAAGAAAGAAAGAAAAAAAGGAAAGAATATACTTCTCTTTGGACTAAGAGGAAGCAGATACATACACAGTCAAAGGTTTTGCAATTACAGTGTGCCACCAGTGAAGCTTGTGATGTTGGAGGCTATTGAATCTAAGCCTCCTAAGGCTACAATTTTGTATTTCCTTGAATTTCCAAATATCTGTGTCAAAATTGTGTAACT
>PVJA010053742.1:0-11857 GCA_004027025.1 Myocastor coypus
AAAAAAAAAAAAAAAAAAAAAAAAAAAAAAAAAAAAAAAAAAAAAAAAAAAAAAAAAAACACATTTCAAGTGTTTACTGAGTATCAGCGAGAGGGAGAGAATTACGGGTTTTAATTCACAGCCTCAGACTCGGTTCAGACCAAGATGGCCTCCCTTCCCCCTTTCCGTCAGGAGAGTTCCTGTCCCTGCCTCCTACCCTGTTCCGCCACTGTCCTCCTCCCTGAAGCCCAAGCCTTTCTCAGCTTCGCCTAGGTGAAACAAGCTCTGATTTGTAGCCACCTTGACTTCAGGGTTTCCCCCCTGGAAATAGCAAGCCCCAGGTTCCTGTTCCTGTAGATGAATGCTTTGGTTCAGCTCCACTGAAAATGTGTCTCATGTTTCCTTTGCCTTCCTTCCTAGGTCTCAGTGCTTTTGAGTACATCGTTTTATTTTAAAGGAAATAAAACTAACTTTTAAAAACACTAGAAAGGATACAGAGTCTCAAAAAACAAGATAATAGGAATACAGCAGTATCGCATACTGTGGTCTTCAAAGTAGTTCCTCAAACTTCCAGATAAGCGTGTAAAATTGGTCCAAAAATTAAGCATTAACTGTTTCCTTCAGCAAGCCAATAGAATTAGTAGTGCCATTATCTTTGTGCTGATGTGTGTGTGTGTGTGTGTGTGTGTGTGTGTATTTACCCCTTTCCATCTTCTGAAATAAATCAGCCTGCATGTCTAGGCATCATATTGTCTCTCTAGTCTAAGAACCTAAAAAAGTAAATGAAATCCAAAAGGTACAAGAGATACTATAAAAGGGAAAGAAACTGCTCAAAAGAAAAGAACAATTGAGGGGGCTGGGGAGATAGCTCTGTGGCACAAGTGCCTGCCTGGCAAGTGCAAGGTCATGAGTTTGAACCCCAGCCCACAAAAAAAAAAGAAAAGAAAAAAGAAAGAAGGAAGGAAGGAGAGAGAGAGAGAGAGAGAGAGAGAGAGAGAGAGAGAGAGAGAGAACAATTGGACTCAGGGAAAGGAGAAAAGAAAGAACAAAAAAAGGCCCCATTTCTTCTAAGCAGAAGGAATTTCCATCCCCTGTCCCCTGAGCACCAGAGCCCATCTGCATCTCCCCCTTAGTGTCTGTGCCCCTTCCTCAGGGTAGCAGCAATTAAAAGCAGGCCTGACAGCAATTCTCATCAATGGACCATGCAGATGCCTATTTAGAGAAAAGAGGATGCCAACTAAGATCTCAGGTTCTTGCCCTATGTAACTTTCGACAGACAAGATCATTGTGGGAACAGTGCCATCACGTAGCCAAATGTCAAGGCCTGCCCTGTCGCTGGCAGAACATTCTAGTGTTTTTATTTCCTGCTGGCACTTGTAAGTTTCATCAACATTTTCCTATTGAATTTTTTCAGTTTTATTACTATTTTTTGAGCAGAAAGATATATCTACAGAGGAATGTAATATTATAATAGCTGTCATACTACTGATTCTAAATTTCTCCCGTGTTTTTAAAATATTTAATTCTGCTCAGTAGAGTAATGTTAGGTGAACAGCATGATTCAGTAAGACACGGCAGTTAGTGTTTCCCACAGTGTTTTTTCTGACCACTTAGATGAATTTAAACAACCTTCAAAATGTGCATTTGTTAATGATTTATTAATGATGTTTAATAACATTCAACGATCTTCATGTGAGTCTATACACATGACATGAAACAGATACATTCTTTGGGATTATAACCGTGCTTTTTGACAAGAAGTTTTTTATTTTTCTTAAAATGAGAACCTGAGCCTAGTATAAATTTAACACAAGAATCCTTATTTCAGGTATATATGGGAGAGTGTCAGTGATCTGAACTTCTAGTATTCAAGATCAGTACTGAATTTTATTCTATTTTTTTTTCTCGTCACAGAAACATTTTTATAAACATTCAGTATCTTGGCCTAGGAGATAGCTCAGTAGAATAAGTCCTTGCCTGGCAAGTGCAAGGTCCTGAGTTCAATCCCTGGTAACCAAAAAAAGAAAAGAAAAGAAAGAGAGAGAGAGAGAGAGAGAGAGAGAGAGAGAGAGAGAGAGAGAGAGAGAAAGAAAGAAAGAGAGAAAGAAAGATAAAAAAAACATTCAGTATCTTGGAGTTTGGGAATAGAGTTTGTCTAGCCTGGTGAGCTCCTGTTTAATCTGAATCCACATACCAAGGCTTGTTTTCCCTTCCTGGTACCATTGAATGAACCTGACACTTAATTGCAACCCAAGCTGCACCCCTTTGCTTGAGACAGAACATTACTAAATTGCTCACACTGAGCTCAGACTGGCAACCTTGCTACTTCAGTTTCCCAGTGGCCCAGGATTACAGGGGTACACTTGGGTGTCCCTGGCACCTGGGTGAAGATTTTTCCCAGTCTTAAAATGAAAGCCCAGGGCCAGCCAGATAGCTCAGCAGATTAAAGTGCCTGCTTAGGCAGATGCAGGGCCTGGGGTTCAGTCCCCAGCGCGCCATGCAGGCCCCACCTCCAGAGTACACTGAAACTGTGACTGAGACTGGGCACGGTGGTGCACACCTGTAATCCCAGCTCTTGGGAGGCTGAAAGACAGGAGGATCACGAGGAGTCCCATCTGTGTAGTGAGATCCTGTAGACCCTGTACTAATTACAGTAAAAATAATAATAATAAAATAAGATGAAAGCCCACATGGCAAACAAGATCTTGATCCACCTGAAGCCCATCGGCATGGCTGTCAGCGCTGAGGCACATTTTGAGGACAGAGTGTTTTCAGGAATGCGACTTCTGTGAATGAACCCTCCAGCTGGATAGCTTCAAGAAAATTTCCACACTGACTTTGATTCTTCCTGGTCAGTTCCATTTATTATGTGGCTCTGAGTTTCTAAAAGTCAGTCAGAACAATTTATTTAGCTTCTATAATGAAGAAACTGTAATGTTCAAAAGCATCAATAAATAAAACAAGAACAAATTAATAACATGTCAAATGTGTACTTTAGAGGAACTAATGGGAAACTATTCATCATTCCCAGCTACCAACACTGATGACCTGAAGCCTAGAGGTAGGGTGCAGGCATAGAGGGCAGCAGTCCGATTTTGGCCTGGCTGTCCCATCGCGGGTCACTGGAGTGCCTACCGTTCGTGGTGAAAGAGCTCAATTCACCTGGTAAGACAGGCAAACCAGGGCCCGGCGGGATGGCTCAGTGGTCTAAAGCGCCTGCTTGGGATAGCTTGGGCGGCTTCAGGGACCATGGTTCGATTCCCCGGCACCACATGCTGTGCCAGCCCTGCCCTCGGGGTGGGCTGAGCCGGCCATAAAAATGAGTAAATAAACAAATAAAGGTTCTGAAACAAGAAAAAATAAATAAAATAAAAATTCTTTAAAAAAAAAAAAAAACAGGCAAACCAGGGAAACAATGCACTGGATACAAGGAGGGTTCGCTAATCTGCTTCCGAAGTTGCTGCCGCTCCCATCCCCCATCCCCGTTCCATTCCCTGCCCTTCTTCACCCACTCTGTGCTATGGGAGATGCTGATCCTTAAGAATGGCATCACCATGAACTTTCTGTCTACTCCAATGTCTTCAAGATTTCCTCCCACTTTCTATTCCAGGAGATTTAATGTTTCTCTTTTAATATTTAGATCTTTAATCCATTTCAACTTTACTTTCGTGCATGGTGAGAGACTAGGGTCAAGTTTTAGTTTTCGAGAGCCAATTTTTCCAGCACCATTTGTTAAAGAGGCTGTCTTTCTTCCAGTAAACGTGTTTGGCCCCTTTGTCAAAAATAAGGTGGCTGAGTGTGTTTGTATTTGCTTCTGCATCCTCTAGTCTATTCCATTGATCTTCAGGTCTATTCTTTTGCCAATACCGTGCTGATTTTATTGCTGTAGCTTTGTAGTATAACTTTAGGTCAAGAATTGTAATGCCTCCTGCCCTACATTTGTTGCCCAGAATTGTCTTTGCAATTCTGGGTCTTTTTTGGTTCCAAATAAATTTTAGGAATGATTTCTCCAGGTCTAAGGTATGTTGATGGTATTTGGATAGGAATAGCATTAAATCTGTACAACACTTTAGGGAGTATGGCCATCTTCACAATGTTGGTTCTTCCTATCCAGGAGCAGGGAATATCTTTCCATTTTCTGAGGTCTTATATCATAATGTATGGAACGTTATTAGAATATCAATGATGGTCAGAAAATATCAATTCCAAGCTAAGTCAAAGATATTTGATACTCAGAAATCCAGTGATTATAAGCTCAAGTACCCATGCTATAGTGTAATAGTATCAGAAAGCTTTTCTGCTGGAGGGTTAAGAATGTAAGTTAACAGACCAAAAATTGGAGAAAAAGAAGGGCTATGAGGATAGCCAATATTTTGGCCCTAGCCCTTCAAAGTCAATAAGGACTCAAGATATAAGAGAACCTGTGCTATATAACATCCTATAACTCAGAGGTGTTCCAAATTTTCTGGTCAAGGAGATTATGGGACCTCAGAGGAAGGGATAAATGAACTATAGTGCATCTAAGGAGAGTCACCCAGAGAAAAACATTCTCTCAGGCTTTCACAGAAAGCAAACTGGCCAAGCAATGGCCATGACTCATCCCGAAGGCTGACACTAACAGTTCTACAAAGTACTGTGTATGGTTCCAAACTTAATCCTGAGGGGATTTGACCCTGGAAGATACAAAAAAACCCCGAATGTTTTGTTATACAGGTCTTGCTTTGACTTGCCCTTGATCACCCAGCAAAAAAAAGTGCTTAATTACAATGCATGAAACACAGAGCTAGATTGGTGAGATGAGCTTTAGTAAGCTTAGATCAATAGCCTCCAATATTACAAGCTTCACTGGTAGCCCACTGCAATTGCAGAACATTTGACTGTGTATGCAACTGCTTCCTCTTAGTCCAAAGAGGAGAATTTTCTTTTCTTTTCTACTTCTTCTTCTTCTTCTTCTTCTTCTTCTTCTTCTTCTTCTTCTTCTTCTTCTTCTTTCCTTTCCTTTTCTTTTTTTTCTTCTTAGCAACATCAATAGGGTGGTGGGTGATGCCCACACACTGTGCTCTGTAAAACTATTTTGAGGATAATATGCAATGTGTCAACTTTTAAAATAAAAAAGGTGAAAAGGAAAAAAAAAGTAATGTTGATTGAATATGTGAATGTTTAATTGTTTGATCAATCTTATATACCTATATGTATTAATCTAAACTGATCTGATGATGAAAATATGTAATATAACCATTGTTAAATTTATACAATAAAAATATTTTTTAAAAAAAGAATGGCATCACCAGTTTCCCTGTCTTATGGAATGACAGTAAATAGAGGTGGAGTGTCTATTAGGATAGCCCTAGCTCCACCTCCCTGGATTTGTCCTCACTTTACTTACTCTCTGCTTCTACCTGGACAGCTTTGGTGGCACTCCTGCACCCTCAAGAACCCCCCCTCCCCCGGCCCTCACTGGTAACACATTCTCCCTCCTTCACACCTCGAGGCCTAAATGTGCAAACTGCTCCTGCCCAACACACCTGCCTGCTTCCCTCTGCCTTGGGCCACCTCCAGAAATATCTCCTTCACTGGATATGAGCTAGCTCTCAGCTGCGTAGGTGCAAGGCCAACAGTGTGGGAGGTGCACGCCCATACGTGCACGTCTACACGTGTGCATACACATTTCAGTGTATAGCCAGAAAGGCCTCCTTCCTCTTAAGAGATCTTGGCTTGCTGTAGAAAAACTTAAAACCAAAACCTGCAGAAACCTTCCCCTGAAGGAGGTGAAAAAGGGAAAGGAGGAAAGAACAGCAAATAGAAGCAATATCTTCTTTGTCTCAGTATAGTTTATTTCTTTGATGTCTAATGTATGCTCAAATGCTAATCATATTTCACTTCAAATGAGTTAAGAGTGCTGCTTCATCAAAATCTTGTGACACTTAGGTCTCTCGTTTAGATTTTAATATTTACATTGAGATTTCTTATTTTGGATAGCTGAAATCAAATAGTGAACCTCAATGAACATTTTCCAAATGTAAGATTAACAATGTTCCCATAACAAGACTATTATCTAAAATTGTATACCTATTTAGAAAGTATTCAGGTGCTTTAGTTAATTGTTACCTAACAGGAAAAAAAAATAATATCTATTCCACACTGTAGTCATCAACTGCTGACAGCATCATAACATTATCCAAAACAATTTGGTCACATATAAGAAGGGTTACCATTTTTGCAAAATCACAGGCTTTTGTTTTCTTTCTGAGAAACTGAAAGTATAAATCATGACCAAAACGTATAACAGATACTGAAAAATAGGAAGGAAATATTCAAGTGGGAAGAGGAACCAGGGAGCGGGTGGGGGTGAGGGGGAGGAGGGAAGGGAACCGAAAAACATGAGAAAAGAAGGAAAAACAAAGAAAGAAATCTTTTGTAAATAAGGAAGGGAAGGGGAGGGGGCAGGGGAGAAATCAACATATGTCACGTACGAGTACAAATTTCCTATAATGAATGTGATCATTATGTACACCTAAAACATACATATAAGCTTAATTATATTTTTTAAAAAAGAAGTAATATAATTTAAAATAATGGCTTTTAAATAAGACATTCTTTCTTGCAAAAAAAAAAGGGAAATGTACCCTTGCAAAGTTAATTTCCTAACTGAATATGTATGTGAAGATGTACTTGGATTTGTTTTATACAAGCTTTGAGATCACTGCTTTTCACATTACCACCAAGAAGCATCAAACTTCACCATGGCTGCTACCATCATTTCTTGAGGCTTATAAGCATCAATTTCATTCCAAAAGCTTATAATGTGTGCACTGAAAAGGAAACAGATGTGTCCTAGACATTCATTCTGATATTTTGTGTGTAGTTATTACAAATAAATAATTGAAATATTAGCATAAGTTCTCTAAAAGTTGTTCTAAACATATTCTCAAATTATTCCAGAGCTACACTATACTCTCAGAAGTTGCATTTATTCTGAAGTTCTGAGTTTTGTAAAACTATGATCAATTAGAGATAGTTCCACTCATGCTGGGGAAACTGTAAAGTTCAAAAATAAAAGCAGGGCAATCCTAAATTAATTATAAGTTATTACCCAAGTAATATTAATTTGTGTGAGACTTTATGAAACGTTGTAACTTTGCTTACATTTTGAATGAGACCAAATCTTGACTATAAAGATCATGTAGAAGTCTAGTAATCTATAATATGACATCAATAAAGGAACAAAAAGAGTAAACTATAAGGAGACATATAACTAAGCAGGGGAACATTCTTAAATCACTTCTGTTCGTGTTCTTTCCCAAATAGACCAGTTTCATATTGAGGCTTAAACGTTGGAATATCCATGTATGTGAGTTTTAGAAGGTAGGGCAACAACTGACTCGCTTTTTAATTGGCAGTATTATTTTAAAATTTCAATTGTTGAGCATTTTAATTCTGCTTTTTCCTTTTCTTTGTTTTTCTCTCTCCTTTTTTCTTTCTTTTCTTTTAATTTCGGGAAAAATTTGGGATCTGTCTTAGAATATAGTCACTTCCAACCTTCCTGTTTCATTTGGTCAACTTCGAATTCCACTTCAATCATTTTTACAGTCAGAAGCTGGATAGCAAAAAGCACCTTTGAAATTGGGAAGGGGTCTGAGGGATGGCAGGAAGATGGCAGGAGCAGTGAGGGACAGGAAGAAAAGAAGGAATTGTGCCGTGTCGCGTATGCAGCTAGTCTCTGTGGGGAATGCAGTCACTCGGCCCTATAAACGTGTACAAATAAAGGAATTTAATGGAAAGTAAAATAAAGTAAGAAATGAGCATTAATTTTTGACCCCTGGAAATTCAATATTGTTGAGATTCTATTTGTGTGATTTCTTCCTGTTTTACTTTTTAAAACACTTATCTTTAAAGGATAATTACTATCAGATTCAGTAATAGAGCTAAGAACAGGTGAAAGTGTGAACCTTCGTGTGGCCCACTTTGTCTGTCGGTGGTTGACTTCTGGAGCTCTGCCCCACTGAATATGCTTTAGAGGATTTGGGCATTTTGTCTGTTTTGTGAAAATGTTATAATATTTTTTATCATAGATACTCTGGAATTTTATAGTACCTAAGAGTCTGTTCTATTGACTGTAGTGAATATTACTGAACCACTACAGCAATCAAATAATAAACCAACTACTATCATTTCCTAAAGATCATTTATTTGCTTGCTTATTTATTTATTTATTTGGTACAGGGTCTTGTTATGCAGTTCGTTTGGACTCATAGTGATCCACCTGTCTCAGCCTCCCCAGGGCTGGGATTATAGGTGCACACTACCACGCCTGGTTTCACGGCTGGAAGGGCACACCGGCATTCCAGGAACTGGCACGGCATACTGTACCAAGGATCGAACCTGGGTCCTTGTACTCTCCAGGCAGGCACTTAGACTACTGAACTATCTCCCCAACCCAAACAACTATCATTTTAAATAAGCAAATAGAATTTGACCTCAGACGACTCTAGTGATTTGTTTTTGATTACCTTACATTGTTTTCCTGAATTTCAAGCTGAAATTGAAAAAAAAAAAAACAGTCACATTTTTTCATTTTTTCTGCATTAATGTACACAGGAGCCAAATTGCTGTATGGGAGATTTTATCATTAATTACTTTGTCGTTACGCTATTCTACTGGAAATCTATTCACCTGACTGAAAATCCTGGCAGCCAGTGGTTGTGAAGCCCTGTTTCTTTCAGGTATGCCTGAGTCAGAGTAGACATGCGGGATCACTGATCCTACCAAACGTTTCCTAAAGATCAGTTTTTCATTAATTGTCTCACTGTGAATGTAGACCAAGCCCCTTAAGCCCACCCTATCCACTTCAATTTATTAGCAGCATATTCTTTTTAATAATGATTTTATCAGAATAACAATACTAACTCCTTTAGATAGTATGACTCAGGACCAGGCCATGCAGCGTAGCTAGGTAAGAACTCTCTGAGCCCGCATCCATCCCTCAACTCCTAAACCACCGGAGCTCCACCTCCATTCACCAACCTGACTGGGCTGAGAGCAGCCAGGCACTAACTGCATAACTTCACCAAAGTGCAGAGATCACTGCTATAAAAAATGACAAAGACAAGGAGCAAGATTCAGTCTCAGGTCCTGAGTCCACACAGAACAAATACAGGAGACACCACTATGGAAGAAAAGGAGAATCATGTAGACAAAATCTCAGAATCAGTAGCATCTGAGGTAGACAGACAAGTGCAGAAACGTATAGAGCAGCTCAGATCAGAGATAATATCTGAAGTAAAAAAAAAAAAAAAAGAAATACATGAAGTAATAGACTCTGAAGTGGAAAAAAACCTGCAGAAACATATAGAGGAAACCAGAGAAGAAATAATCTCTGAAGTTAAAAAAGACATCTCTAAATTAATAGCATGTAAAGTAGAGGAACAACTACAGAAAGGTAGAGAGGAGAACGGAGCAGAAATAATCTCTGAACTAGAAGGAGAAAGGATAACTATAATGAGAAACTTCAGTACTACTAAAGAACACATTGATAAAAAAAAAAAAATAGAATAGAAAGCACGACTAAGTTTTTTTCCCGTATGGAGTACTGCACTTATGTTCATAGAGTTCTGCAGCTCTCAACTCTATCTAAGCTGAGAAGGCTTTCCATCATAAAAAAACAAACAAACAAACAAACAAAACTACTGAACACTAACAGTCATTCTTTGTTCTTTTCTCCCTCAGCCCCTGGAAACTACGAACTCACTCTGTTTCTTTTTCTCTTCTGGACATGTCATTTGAAAAGAATCATGCAAATGTATGCCCTTCTTTCTGCATCTGGCCTGTGTCAACTAGTATAACAGTATTAAGCTTGCGTCATACTGAAAGATCTACCAGTAGCTTATTCTTTTATGGCTGAATAACATTCCCTTGTATCAATACATCACATTTCATCCATCCACTTGCTGGTGAATGTTAGCACAGCTCCTGCTGTTTCATTATTACGGATGATGCTACGCCAGATATCCATGTGCCGGGTTTTGAAAGGCGATGTCATTAGTTCTCTCAGGTATGCATTTAGAGTAGAATTATTGGGTCATGCACTAAATCTGATTCAGATTTTTTACGAACCGACAATGTTTTCTAACCATTAAAAGTCCCACCAAGAGCTTCACAAGGACATTAGCCTTTCTACACCCTGGCCAACATGCGTTGCTCCCTTGTAGTCTTACATGGTTGGCACAATGTGGCACCTCACTGGATTTTGACTTCATTTTCCTAGTAACTTACGATGTGTACAGCTTTGCACATGCATATCAATCATTGTGTCTACTTTATGAAATACATAGCCTTTATTATTTTAAAATTGGATTAGTCATTGAGTTTTGAAATTCTTTTCTTTTTTTTTTTACTTTTGTTTGTTTATTTATTTATTTTTATGCTGGCTCAGCCTGCCCTGAGGGCAGGGCTGGCACAGCACGTGGTGGGGGGATCGAACCATGGTACCTGCAGCCACCTAAGCTTTCCTAAGCAGGCACTTTAGACCACTGAGCCATCCTGCCGGACCCCCTTTAAATTCTTTATATATTCTTTATATATTCTTAGTAATTCTTTATATATTCTTAGTAATTCTTTATATATTCTTAGTAAGTAAATTCTTTATATATTCTTTATATATTCTTAGACCCTGACCAAACATTTTCTCTATGTATGTTATTTTCACATTTTTATGACAGCTTTTGATGCATAAAAGTTTTACATTTCATTACAGTGAAGTTTATCTTTTTTTTTCTTTGATCATTTGTGTTATTTGTGTTGTAGCTAAGTTTTTTATATGCTTTTAGAAGTTATTTTTTTTAGAATTGCCCTGAAGATTATAATGAACAACTAAAAAATCTAGTTGATCTCATTTTGGTTTTTTGTTTGCTTGTTCGTATGTTTGTTTTTCTCTTTATTTTTTAATTCATTTTAATGAGAAAAATAGCAATGCAACAGTTTCCAAACAGGTTAGTAGGACAGTTACAATAAGTAATACATTGTATATTGTTGTCTTTGTAGTAGTTATTCAGAGGACAAGATGTAGACATGATAGCTTGTCTAAAACAATATCAGTATAAACCTTTCTTCTCAACAAATAAACTAAGAGAAAACAGCTGTGTATCTATCCTAACTATCCTGTGTAAACACACATACAGATAGGTAGATAGTTTATTTTATAACAAAATGGTCTTTTATTTCAATCCTCCCCCTCCCCTTTTTATTTCATTTTTGTCAGAGATGGATATTCTGCTGCACCTAAAGAAGCTGTATTTGGAGAAGTCTTTAATGGGTCTTTTCATACTTGAAACCAGTCCAAAGATTGTAGGTACTTGAATTCAGCAAAGTAACCCAACATAGTCCAATAGTCCATAATAGTAGTGAGTTATTAACACAACTGGCAATTGTCAGAAGTTGTTGACTTGAGTCTTTTACAGCTTAGTATATTAATATGGCTTTACTTTTATACCTCATGGTTAGACTTTTCTGCCAGATGGTTAAGACCAAGTTAAAGCAGGACCTATGTAACTTTTGCCATCTGACCAGGTCAATAAAATCCCCTCAGGATCTATCCTGGAACTATGTACAGTACCATGCGTGTGGATTTTTTTCCCTTCCCATCGCCTATGGGTTACTATGATCATATAAATTATAGCTTACAGCTTATAAGCCCATTCCAACAGCTATGGTTATTGTTTTGCATGGTTGTCTTCCAAATATAACAAAAGACCTGTAAACAAAAGTAGATTACTACTCTTTCACAGTTATGTATATAGTTATCTGCACTGTTGTTCTTTATTTCTTAATAAGTTCAAGTTACTGTCCAATATCCTTTATTTTTAATATTTCTATAGTATAG